>JADLZK010012143.1:0-281117 GCA_015847255.1 Hyparrhenia diplandra
GGCGTGGCGCCACGCAAAATTTTTCCCGCCACGAAAAAGCTTTTCGCTACTAGTGAAAGTGACCATTGTTTTCCTTGAATTTGTTCCGGCAGGCATTCTGTCCGCTCTATCATGAGTGTTTGGCTCTCCTGTTAATCATGTCAAATCAACCCAACGCTCGGTCTGCACGTCCGTCGTATCACATCACATCATGGCGTGACAGTGGACTAATAAATCTGAGCTAATAAGAACTAATGGGTGATAAACAATAATTAGCCTTCCTCTATTATTAGCTCTTATTAGCAGCCTAAAAATTAGCTCAAAAATATGTAGTCCTTCTATTTTTGTATCCAAGATATATGATTCTAATTGTTAACCATGGTACCCGAATATGCCTTAATAAATCATGTGTGATAAATAATAAGCTAGATGACCAAAAATAGACCGCCTGGCCCGATTATGACGGGCCTAGCATGGCACATTAGTGTTTTTTTTTTTTTTTTTTTTTTGAGAATTTCATGGCACATTACCGTGTGTTTGGTTGAGGGTTGGGTAGGTTGGGTTGGATCCAACCTAGTTTTTGGGTTGGGTTGAACCCATCTCAGTGTTTGGTTACATCTCGATTTTGGGGACCGAGTCGACCCATCTTATGTTTGGTTGGAGGGATTGAGAATAGGGGTCGGATGGCAAGGTAACACCGTTAGAGAGACATTTTTATATCGGGACCCCTCAACTATTAAGAAATCAAGCCTATATCTTCAAAAATTTCTCTCGGCATTTTTACATCAGGAACCTTGGAAGAGAAACAAAATTAAATTTTCATCCTTTTCTTCTTCCTTCCATTTCTCGCCGCATCAAGCGGATCCACATCCGGGCACGAGGCCGCCCGCCGCCGCCTCCGCGCCTAGGTTGGGGGCGGAGCCGCCACGGCCGCGGTCGCCGCCGCCTGGATCTAGCTTCGCCGGTGGAGAGCCGGGTGGAGGGTCGCCGTGCCGGTGGAGGACCGCCGCCCGAATCGAGCTTCGCCCGGCCGAGGGCCGCCGCTGCGCGAATCCCGCCGCCGGTGGAGAGCCGCCGCCGCGCGAATCCCTTCGCCCGGTGGAGGCCCGCCGGCGCGTCACAGTAGCGCGAATCCCGCACGGCTTGTCCGCGGCGCCCGGTCACCCGCGGAGAGTGATGACAGGTTAGCGACGGAGGAGATGGGAGAGAACGGCGTGAATTGAACCCGCTGGGTCGGCTCCGTCCCTCGAAACTGGAGGCGGAGCGAACCCGCATCTTCGGGAAATATGCTCCTACGAGCTGCAAAACTCCCCTCCGAGGCCGAACCAAACAGATGCAAAGTGGGTTGGCTCCAACCGGGTTGACTCCAACCCTCCAACCAAACACATCCTTAGATGAAGGGTAATCAACCGTCAGCCCAAGCATGGCATGGGCCAGGATTTGTCGTACCATGCCAATTGACTAGGCCAGCAGTAGCCAGTAGGTGATGCCAGCCTAAAAAAAAAAAAGCTAGCAGCCTGACACACATAAATGAACATCGATACATCATATAAATAGAAGAAGAATAACCTACGCATCAAAGTTGTATACAAACATGGATATTTCTATTTGATAATTGCACAAACCTGAATCACAGAGAGCAAATCCATTCCCTTTCCATACAAACACAAAAAAGCTGATTCTGAGTGTTCTAGTGAGTAGAGACCTGATGGTTATTAAGTTCCATTGGCTTACCTACCGCTAGGGATGAAAACGGAAATGATAATTTCCGATTTTTCCAAAGCCGTTTTTGAGTTTTTTCTGAAGTGGAAACTGAAAAATAAAAATGATAATGGTAAAAATAAATGGAAACAAACGTGAAAACAATTTTGTCTTCTTTTTCAATCGTTTTTCGAAGATTCCGTATTTAAAGCGCTAATTTACCGTTGGTAATTACCGAATCGAAGGCACACGCAAGCAACACACACATAAGGTAAATGTTTTTTGAAAACTAACTGTTAGGTTGATCTCCACCGGGTTGGCCCGGTCGGTCAACCGGACCCTTGGTTTCACGCCCGATCGGGCGTTCAGCCCAAGACAAGGCTGGTGGGCCCCGTCGCGCAGCCCCTATAAGCGAAGGTGGGGGCCACGGTTTGGGGTACGAGGTTCACCCATACCGCCACTCCCCACCGCCCTAACCCTAGACCGATCGAGAGGTAGGTGGCGTAGCGGCGGGGATGCTCCACTTCGCCATCGCCTCGCCGTCGAGGGAGGCGGTACCTTTGCGTCGCCCTTCTCCACGGACATGACGACGTGCGGATTTTATCTCGGCCCGACCCCTCTGGTATGGTTACTCTATTACTTCTCTCTCCTCTCTCCCTCCGAGATTCTAGATCATGTTCTAGGGTGATCCAATTGTTTATCCCAAAGTCCAACCCTTTGGATCCACACCTAGAACGATTGATAGGTCTAACACTAACTACTTCCATCCGTTCAAATTGTGGTTGATTTTGACTTTTCTAGATTCATTTTTTACTATATATCTAGACATAGTGTATAACTAGGTGTATAGAAAATCAATGTATCTAGAAAAGCCAAAAGTGAACTACAATTTGGAATGAAAAGGAGTATATAGCAAGGATTGCGCACATATAGGAACAACCTCTATTGAAGAAAGAACTCTAATAATTCATGTTTTTATCACTATGATATGTCAAGTAAACTTAGAACTTTATCGTTTATTTGTGTCATTGTCAAGAATTGTGGTGATGTTCGAGTTATATGGCTCTTCTCATTTCCCACAATTTGGTATGTTTATCGTTTTGAGGATACCGTTATCATAAATTTCGACCATTATCGCTGTACTTTCCGACCGACTATATCGTTTTCGAAATTTCCCAGAATACCGGCGTCGTATTCATTTTCGACAATATCGTATCGATTTCGTTTTCAAGAAAAGAAGATGAAAATGAAAGTGATTTGGCCTCCTTCCGACCATTTTCTTCCCTACCTACCGCCGTAATTGAGAAATTGTTAGCTCCAGCAAAAATGACACTCTGTCACCGGGCTTATTCTGTCGGTTCTAAACCTCTGATCCATGTGTACGAGTCTTAATTTGGAGCACCGGTCGGCCATTTTGGAGGCGCTGCCGCTGCTCTCAGTCGCAGGGCGGGGATCGGAGGTCCATGAGAGCAGGAGATCGATCGAAAAGCTGAGCACCTTTCCAAGGATTGTTGTTATGATTTGTTTTTGATAAAAAGGAGTTCATTGGACAGGACTCTGTCTAACTCTCAAGTCCGGCAATCCGGCATGCATCAGTTCGCAGGCTCCGAGGCTGTTCTGTTCTTGGTACAGTCGTCGTCCACAGGCCTCTACGTCAGCTTTCCCTGCCACTGCTATGCCTATAAGGATCAGAGTTTGGCATTTGTTTTCATTCAAATTTTAATGGCGCCGCAGCCTGCGACGGATTCGTGGGGATTGGGAGGCCGGGTTGCACTCATTCAATATTTGAAATATTTGAATTTGCAGCATTTATATCCTCGCAATTTGTTGAACAGTAGTTTGTTGCATGTCTGCACGTTTCTTTTTCATGCAATGCATGTTAGTTCAGGTGTTAGATGCGTTGCATGGTACTGATGAGTTTTATTAGCTAGGAATCAAAATAATTCTGATGCAATGTAGCGAGAGCGAAGGGCTTCGCCGGAAACCATCCATTTGCCATGCTATATTTACCTGCTAAAATGTCATTCTAAATTTATAACATTCTAAATTAGTGTGAAACATAAAAAAATTGAAGTACATACCAAATAATTATTAGTTAAATTATATAGCAATTATAGCTACCTAATTTACAAGCATTAATGTATATATGGTATATGCATTCATCATTCATAGATGTATTCCAACATTTCTAGCTATAGCCGCACACTTCTATTATAAGTCACAATGCAAAGATAGATGTATATTAATTGATGTCCAACACTCTTGCTATGTCTAGATGCATAACAAAAAACTATGTAAAAAACTAGAACTACTTATAATTTGAATGGAGGGAATAAAACTGAAGTATATGCCAAAAATAAAGAAGATGTTAAGCTAGTAATTATAGCAATTACAGATAGCTTATTCATAAGCGTATTTCCAACATTTTTAATTTTAATTATAGTTGAGACCCACACACTTATTATAAGTGTATATAAATAGGTGCAGATGTACGATGGATGCATATATATGATAGATATTGATCAGATCAATCACTTGTTTTGTCACATCTATCCATCTTAGTTGCCGGTACACAATAGTGATGACGAGGGCAACTATAACAACGAAGATGCAGAAGTTCCTAATTTTCCCATTGATTGTTGTGCTGATGCTGAGCAGCATCCTCGTTACCTCCCGTAAGTCTTCATGCATCAATCCAGAAAAAATAATGATCGAAGTCTACTAAATTAATTAATTAAAATTTAAATGCTTTCTTAACTAACATAACATCTGGACGCATGTATATATATTACTAGGGGAATCTCACCACGCGCGTTTGCGGGAATTAAGAAAATGCAATGATCATAAGGGAAATTTTGATGATATGGTGTCTGCTCGATAGGGATATATGAGCTTATTACATATAGTTTAAATAATGATGTATTAAGTCTACACAACTATTTTTAAGACCAAAGTGCGAAGTTATTTGACTTGCTATATCCGTGAAAAGTATAACCCAAAAATTATTAAGACCAGACAATGTATGGTGCTGCATTTTTAAAGATGGGCTAATAATTGTTTATTTGAGTGAGTCCTTGGCATCGACATAATTCCTCCTGGTTTGTTCATCATGCCTAATGTTGAGAAGAACCCATAATAGTTAAATGTATTAGTAGCAAGTACAGTATAGATATCAAATCCCATGATAACTCATTTTTGTCAAAATAAAATATATTACATATGTAGCATTACTATATTATAAACCACTTATTTTTTAGAAAAAGAAGGAGATTACAATCCCATCCTAACTCAATTTATGATCAGCCATCTCATTTTTATTGTTAAAAAAGGAGGAGATTACAATCACATCCTAACTTAATTTATCATCAACCATCAATCACACGCTGACCGGAGATTGAAAGGGGATGCAGTTCGGGCTGCTAATGCTAGAAGATGGCCTCCAATTGAATAAAAAGAAAAAGAAATAGTTGATGGACTGCATACATGCGATTGGCAAATTGAACTAAAAGTAGATAAATCATTCCGGTGATTCCTGGCCACTCTTTTCTCTTCCTACCAACAGGAAACGAATGAGAGATAAAAATAATTCAGATAACACTTTGCTATGATTCAGTTACCACTGGCATGGACCAATCAGATAAGTTGAGAAGCTGCATCATATAACATACTACAACATGCTGCCTTCCTTACGAAATCACTTCAATAAACATGACAACATCAACATGCACGCAGATACCAAATACAAAGCGCATGATCACTAATATATTAATCAACAACACTAATTGTAGGTAGGAAATTCAGAAGACAATTTTACTGCTTTGTACAGGATAACTTCTAAAAGGTGAATGTACTCCAGTGCATACTAAGGCGCTATATAGAAAAGTATTAGTCTTCAGTCAGGGCAACATAATTTAACAGAATAAAAGAGTATCATGCATAAGGGAAAAACACTTACATGGCACATATGCTGCGCGCGGATAACTCAGAAAGATAGCCATTTGATCTGCTTAATTGCTCTTCACCGCCAATAGCAAACCCTTGCTCACCAAAATAAATTCCATTTCAGTTTAAAACCCAATCCATTTTGAAAAGAAGCAGCATTTGATCTGCTTAGCCGTTCTTCTCCACCGGTAGCAAACCCTTGCTCAACAGAATAAATACCATTTCCATTGTTAAAACCCAATCCATTTTGAAAAGAAACAGCATACCCATTTATGTGAGCCTTGGGACTCAATGATGGTCTGGTGTGCAGAGAATTGATGCTTTCCTCATCCACAACCTTGACATAACTTGCAGCAATATCACTTTGCTTAGCACGCTTTCTAATCAACAAATCTGCCTCCTCAATAGACATATAATGAATGACTCGTCCATGCTCATCAAATATCTGACCATCCACAATGCAGATAAGTTTATCTGCCTCAAGGCTAAAGCACATGCAGTAGCAAATTATGCTGCTGTAAATAACATAAAAGTTTCAACAGCTCAATAAAATAGCAGGCAAGCAGGGGAATGTACTTTTGTAGGTAACAGGAGGCAAGCACTTAAACTGTTGGACGTAAGCTTAGATGACTCCAAATAATTGCATTTAACATCTAACTGTATACATACAGGTTCCACATGTGCATGCCGATTGAAGAAAATGACCAAAAAAAAAAGGAAAAAGGAAGAGTATACCTCTTGCTGCGAGACTCATCAATGGAATCTTTGTCCCCGGCGGATCTGCAGACTGGACGGATCTACAAACTGGAAGTGGATTTGACTGAATTAAAAAATGGATCAGTACAGGAAAGATTAGCACCTCACCAAACCTGCATTCCATCGACGGTGTCACACGGCATCCCAAGGGGGCAGTCGACGGTGCAGGCAGCGCCTGATCTCGAGCGACTTGCAGTGACGATGGATCTCGCGCGACCGGTAGGAGCGTCGCCACCACACCCATCCTGAAGCCGATCCAGCGATCCCGCGCAGAATTAGTCGCACCGCAGACTGTCCATGGGGGAAGGCTACGCGTGACCAGGAGGATTGGCGGCGGCAGCGGCGCCAGCTGCGATAGGCGTCGGGTGGGGGGCACTGGCCTGTGGAGATGACCGGAGGCGGGCCGACGCGGTGAGGACAGAGGTACGGGGAGGAAGAGGCTGGGGCGGGGACGGAGGGACCGACCGATGGGGCGAGCAGAGGGGATGGGGAGAGGCGTTTCTCTCAGCCGGACGACGGGAAGAGGCCGCGTCGTCCATCGCGGTCGTGGGCTCGGTATATGAAAAGTCAGCGATGACGAAACCGGAATTCAGGCAAGGGAACGGACCGGGTGACCGACCGAGGGAAGCCAAAGAGGCCGCCGCCGCGCCGGTTGTTTCGTGTACTGAAGTAGTTGGACGGTCGACGGAGATCCGAGCACAGGGAGAGGCAGCAAGCCAAACGACCAGCATACGACGGCAGCGTTAATGAGGAAGGGGAACAGGCTGCCCGCGGCACAGGAATTGAAGATCGAAGAGAAGAGAAGGCCACTTTGCTATAATTCGATTACCATTGGCGTGGACCAATCACAAAAATGAGATCTC
This sequence comes from Hyparrhenia diplandra, assembly GCA_015847255.1. Taxonomy (NCBI): domain Eukaryota; kingdom Viridiplantae; phylum Streptophyta; class Magnoliopsida; order Poales; family Poaceae; genus Hyparrhenia; species Hyparrhenia diplandra. Next base: position 7,242 of record JADLZK010012143.1, read on the forward strand.
CCAGGGGAGAATTTAGTGGGATCTCCTATATAGGAGTTATAGATATGATCAAGGGTCATGTTTTAGAGGCAGAGGGGGAGAACAAGGATGACGTGAACAATTGGTATACGTGCAGGGTTGACGCAAAGTGCCTCCTTTTAAGCTGCTTAAAGTCAGGTGCTTGCGACAGCTGTTGCAAGAATCACGGCTGGGTCCGTGGCAAATGCAGGGCGCTTGACTGCAATTGCTGCAGTGCATAAATTAAGGCACTATCGTCGAATATTACAATTTCATACACAGCCTGCAGGAAAACAAACAAAAAAATTAGATAGTGTGTATGGTATGCATGAGGTTATATGACTGGATCGATGGATGAATAAAGTGGCCGACCATTTCTTCCTTCCTTTAGTTCTTATTTAAGTTGGGACTATGAGCAACGGCCCGGCCCATCCCGGCAAGGCATGGGCCCATGCTAGGCATGACCTGTTTGCCCCGTGTGCCGTCAGGCCGTGCCTCCATAGGCCACCGTGCCTGCTCGTCGGCCCAAGCACGGCGCGTGGGCCGATTTCCATGTCGGGCCGGCACGAAGTTCGTTGAAGGGATGTGGAGGCGATGCGCGACGGGGACAACAGCAGCATGGCAACATGTAGGTGGAGGCGGCGTAGTAGCAAGTTAGGGCCCAGGCAGATGTGGCCCGTGGCCAGAGTCGAGCTAGCGCCGAATGGACGCGCGGTCGTATGTGGCGCCGAGGGGAAGGGTAACGGGCAAGATTGGGCACCGGAACACAGCTAGCGTTGGCGGCACCGTGACCATCGTGAGTGGCTCCTGTGGCTGGATCCGGCACCTCACCGCCGTAGCTCGGTTGTGGGGCTCCGCTGACCTAGAGTGCGGCATGGGGCAATGGGCGGACTGCGTTGCGGAGCAGCGGGCGGAGGCGGTGCCTCGGGAGGATGGGAGGAAGGACGGAGAAGTTAGGGTTAGGGGAGCGTGGGCTAGTGACCGTTGGCATGGTGGGTGTTTTTCTATTTTTTTGAGAAGATGCATCGATGGGTGGAGACCATGCCTTTGACTATGGACCGTGCCATGCTGTGCCGCCGGCGGGCCGGGGTCATGCTTGGGCCGGCATGAACAAGGTTGGGGTGCGGTCGTCTTTGTGCTCGGGCCAGTCCAAATCGTCGTGCTTTGGGCGTGTCTCGACCGCGGGCTGCATGCTCAGATATAGTTGGGATCTTCATGTCTTTGGGCCGTGTCTCTCGAACGCGGGCTGCATGTCAAATCAAACGAAACACTCGTCCCTTCACCGCATCACTTCTTTCACGTGTTGTCCTTCCCTACACCATTCTTGACCACGGTGCCTCCTAACTCGAGCCTTTTTTCTTCAAATTCAAATCCAGCGCGCGCCAAACAGTAAAGATATAGATAAAGATAAAGAACAAGAGAACGAGGCATAGATACAAATATAGATATATTCTAAAATAGTGATCACTATAAGTAAAATTGAATTTATATGCTGCCAAACAATAAAGGAGATGTTCAGTTAGGTTATTATAGCAATTATTACATATGGCTAGTTTACTACTCGAACCAAATTATAAGTTGCTTTGACTCTTTTGGTTCATCCATTTTGTTATGTATATAGACATATTATTATATCTAGATACGTTGCAAAATAGATATACTAAAAAGTCAAAGCGGTAATTTGGAATGAAGAGAGTAGTATTGATGGTGTCCATTGTACATAGACGAATTTAAACATTTCTATCTATAGTTAGAGACCAACACACTTATATATACAGATATTTGTATAGGTGTAGAAGATGGATGTATTTGATAGAAATCCACTACACTTGCTCTCTCAATCACACACCTCAATTTCCAGTGAAATATGGAGATAGTGAGGATAAATATAACAATGAAGATGCAAAAGATCTTAATTCTACTAATGTTGATCATCCTCGTCGTTGCCCCCTCGTAAGTCTTGTTGGTTATTGTGTATCAGCATAGATTCATAGTATATACAATCTGTCAGATGACTCAGATTTGATTTGTAGAGGGCGATAGCCATGTAACTACTGTATTGTGTGGACATGTTGCAGAGGAGAAGATGGAGGTGGGTGCTGAAGATGAAGAACCCTGCATTGGTCCATTGAAGTGTTTCACAAGTTGCTTACGTCCAGGCGCTTGCGACAACTGTTGTAAGGATCATGGCTGCACCCGTGGCAAGTGCGCGTTACTTGGCTGCACTTGCAGCAAATAAGACATATGCACAGATGGAATGTTAGTTTCATTCATATATACACAATAGGAAAAGAAAAATATATAGTGTAAGAATCGAGCTGCATGACCTGGATGGATGAATAAATGATAATTTGGCTAAAATAATTAAATATTGTTTTATATTAGACATGCATGATACTCCATACTCCCTCCGGGATGGTATTAGAAGTCGTTTAGGACAGTGACACGGTCTCCAAAACACAACTTTAACCTCTTATTACTATAAAAACATTTATGGAGATGTGATATATGTATACTTTTATCAAAATATTTTTTAAGACAAATCTAGTCATATAATTTTTACATTTATCAACAACTTAAAAGTTATTGATGGTTTTATATTCGATGTTTGACCCAAACCTTATCCAAAAACGACTTACGATACCATCCCGGAGGGAGTATGTTGTCTCGTGTGGTGATAATTGTATCTTGTCAATTTTTACTACTTTAGTTTGAAGGCCAGGCGTGGGCAGGGACGCCGGGGAATCGCTCTGCCAGCCCTGTCGGCCCCTGGGAGGCCGTAGGTCCCACCTCACTAATATGCTAATTAGCAACTAATCTAGGACGAAACAAATAATAACCTAAAAAGTTGAACAACTTCAATTAAAGAACCTTGGTGCAATTATGCCTACATTTTTAATTATAAACAGTCAAACAGAAAGGAGGCAAAAAACACTTAAAGGAATTCAAATTTTAAACTAACCAACAATCGCCTCTGATTTGCAAGCAACTTTTTGAGCGTGTTAGAGGCATTTTCATGAGTTTCCTCATGAAATTCACTACACTTTTTATTTAGGACACATAGGCAGAAAAAGCACTATAGCACACATTTCATAATTGGTCAAGCAAAACCACTCCTTTGGTCAAATCAAGTCAACCATGTCAATTAAGCCTAATTAGCCAAAGTCATTTAAAGAACATTAATTAATTTTGGATCCTAGACATGTCTAGGTGCGTTTAGTGATCAAACATGACAACCACTTGCATTAGCACATCATGATCAAAGCATATGTTTGAAACAACATTTTGAAGCATCAAATGAATTCCAATAGAAAAGTTGTTAACAACAACGTTTTATAACTCTTCAAGATCTACAACTTTCATTTAGTTCATTTCTCCATCCAAGATTGTTTTTATCAAAAATTAATTTTTAATACTTTATTTAAAATAGTCAAGCATCTATTTGAGTCGCACTACAAATTAATAAACGATATTTGTAAGGCCAGCTGAAAACACCAGCCCGCCTTACAAACCAATTGGTAGGGCGGCTCGTTTGAGAACCATTTATAGGGGCGGTTCTATATTGAGCACGCCCTTAAAAAAAGGGTGTTGTTGCTAGAAGTCATTTTTGTAGCGAGTGGCGAGCACAGAAACGCAGACACGTCTGTGAATGCGCCTCTGAGGCTATTGCTGGCTGAGGGAGCACAGGCCATGGTGCGGCGCCTCGGAGGTGGCGGCGACATCAGTAGGGCCACCGGAGCTTGCGGACAGAGCGGGAGGCCAAGAGGCGTCAAGTGCACGCGGTGCTCTATGTCTGTTGACCGGGCGACGCGCAACCGAAGGCCGCCGCCGCAGTGTAGTGCATGTTCCAGGCATGCCAGCCGTTGCTGCCGTGCAGCGCCTGTTCCAAGTCTGCTGCCAAGTATCAGGGCCTGACACCGTTCACAAGTTCGGTGAGCTCCGGCACCGGCGCCGCTATCGTGCGACTGGACACAACCCACACGAACCGGTTCCACCCCATTCCAACCCGTCTAACCTGTATAAACCTAGTACTACCCATCCAAACAATTCCGTAGCACAACCCAACCTGAAAACTCCAGTTATTACCTGGCCCATTAGCAGGCTTAGATGAAGCACACGTGGCTTAATTCTCGTAGCTTTGATGCTAACCGGCCGGTGGTTGAGGCATGCAACCACGCCGTGCTCAGGAGTGGCAAAGAGCCAAATAAAAGAAACATGCCCGCCCAGTGATCGCCGAGAGCCTAGACCAAAGAGGGCCCCAAATCTAGGTATGTAATCCCTGCTTGTGTTATGAGCTCTAATCCCCTCCCGACTTTTATTTTAATATCATTGCAATTGGCTTTGGCAGAGCACAGGGGAAGAAAGGAAAAGAATTTACATAGGGGTTTACATAGTTCTTTGTATTGCTTCTTGAAATCGAGCACACGATATCGGCTATAGATTTTTGCCTCCTCGACAGCCTTGCTTTCAGCAGAATAGGCAGTTAGTAACTGTCTTAGGGAAGAAATCTCGCCTTGGAAAAACAGCCCCATTTCTTCTCTCCCATAATTGCCAGCAGCATAGTGCAATGAACATGTTATGCTGCTGCTTAGGAACCATGCTGACCTTGATGATATATAGAGCGGATGTCATATGCAGCTAATCACATGACAAAGGCATTCTGAAGTTTTGAGGAGATAGCCATGCTAACTGAATCTTCTTTTTGGGTATGGTGAAAAACAGAGCTAGAAAATGATCTGGTAAAGCATCATCACTAACCCAAACGTCATTCCAGAAAGAAGTTGAGTTTCCATTTCCTTGATGGCCTGATAGAGTGGCGGTAATGTCCTCAACATTTCTCAATCACTAGTACCGAAAATTTTGCGTGGCAGGCAAAAACCTTTTTGCGTGGCGGGCATGGCCGCCCGTCACCAACGAAAGGTCACGGTTAATCGTGACCTTTTTGCGTGGCGTGGCGGCCACGCATAAGAATCAAGCCGTGGCGAGCAACATAACGCGCCCGCCACGCAAAGAATGTTATCCGTGGCGGGCGCGTTATGCCGCCCCGCCACGGTTATTTATTATGCGTGGCGGGCGTCTTATGTTGCCCGCCACGGCTTGAATTTTTTTTTTTAAAAATAAAATGCCATATATATATACACATATACATATACATATACATCTATCAATCCATACACACATATATATAAGAAAGACAGATACTCAAATATATATCATATACATATAGATACATCGATTCATATATATACAAGTTTCACCGATCGATCGATCCATTTGTTCATATCCAACAAGTACTAGTTAATTACAACATCTATACAAAAATTGCGAGCTATATGTTGATTTGGATGAAGATAGTCCTTAAGCCCTAGCTGTTCCCATCTTCTTAGCGGCGCAAACTCTTGAAACAGCCCCAGCTCACTCGTCCCACGTTGAAGTACGGCTAGCCTTCATGAACTACCATGTCTAGAACAAACTTGGAGATGTGCACGCTATCAGGCGCCCTGAACCGCATCTCGTCGGTTGCCTTTTGTATTATCATTGTGAACTTGTTCCTTGAGTCCTTGAGTTTGTCGGTAGCTGGATTTGTACCTTACGCAAGCTCGAGGTACTCCAGGGCGAAAAAAATCCACACAAGTTTGATCCGTATGGTTGTTTGAGGCCTTCGCACACAATAAACCCGGTGTTATTAGTAATATTGAAGCAATAGCTAGGTAGTCGTACTAAGAAAAACTATGTTTCATTTACCTACAGGAAATCTCGCTTGATTTTGAGTTTATCTCCATTGCGCTCCTTACACTTCTCGGGACCGTCGATCCCAAAGTCGGATCCTTCAAGTAGTGCTTGTAAGCGCAATGCACGAAATGCACTATATTGTTAAGCGATATATGATAGTCGACTCTAGTAATTGAATAAGGAGTTCATCGATCACTTACAATCTCAAGATTTTTTCGAATTGTCGGTAGCCGAGCGAGTTTGAGCCTCATAGTGAGTCAAAGACAACGACCCTCCCGTCCCGAGGATAGATCATGAAAGCATCCAATGTCCTACGGTCCCTATTCCGTATTGGTAAGCCGCCGGCATACATTGATACCCATTTGGCTTTACCTTTTTCATTCTTGATATGACGTACTACGCTACTTCCAACTTCTTAGCTCTTTTGTTCGATCCCGGATCTTCTGTCTTTCCTCGTCCGTCAAGTCCACCAAGTCGGGATGGTCCTTTTTAGATCAAAACCGACGATCGTCTCTCACAAATGTGGTGTGGAGAGAGGTAAAGAATACGATTCTTTAACTTGTGGCTGCATCGGCGCTCAACCTACAAGGACATGTGGTTGTGGCATAGGTACCTTTGAAACAAAGAATGTATATACGGATGCAAGGGACATGTGCAAGTAAAATTGCGCTTACATAGCAAACAAGGTGACTTGGGCAACGTCAAGGTCCTTTCGACGAAGTAGTCTCGACATGTCTTCGAATTCAACCACGAACTGGACATCGGTGTGGTAGTGGAAGCACTCCTTAGGAAGAAGGGCACCGAAGCTATGCAATCCACGCGGCGCACTCTATATACCACGCATGGAACTTTTCGAGTCTCCGGTCCTCGTTATCGATGAGCCGGGACTTTGGGATCATGAACTTCCCAAACTCGAAGTCACGGGGCATTCGTCCGAGACAAACCCGACATGAGGTGGGGATTTTGGCCGCAAAAGCGGCGGCACAAATGTTAGCTAGGGTTGCGAAAAGAAGTAGCTAATAACATATTACAACTCGTTGTTTCAAATGGGGCATATCAAAACCTCCCCTCCCCACAAGTTGGAAGAGGAAGATCCGTGGAGGAAGAAGAAGGGTCGGGCGCCCAGATTTTATAGGCCTCGGCCTTTTTGCGTGGCGGACGCCCTAATATGCCCGCCACACAAAAACATGGGACGACGCGTGGTGGGCGCCCGCAACGCGCCCGCCACGCTATTGATCTTCTTGCGTGGCGGGCGCGTTGCGCGCGCCCGCCACGGTTAACATCATCTTTTGCGTGGCGGCGCGTTAAGGCGCCCGCCACGTGAGAGTGCCGCCCACCGGCAGGGGCTAGATCATTTCGTGGCGGGTGCAATTTGCGCCGCCACGGAAAAGATCCGCCCCCCTTTCGAAAAAAATCAAATCGGCACTATTGAATGCCGTTGTAACAACCCTAAAAATCCAAAACACCAAAAATCACAACCAACAAAATTTTTTTTTGAAAACAAACCCATGTTTGGTGTATGCCATGCTAGGAAACCCTACCTAGTTGCACAAGTAGACCCTAATAGCATGTGTGAGCATTTGCATTTTAATCAAGGAGTGATTTGGCTCTTATGATTTTATGTGATGAAATAAAATCAATCAACCTTAAATTGATCTTGTTTGTGTTGCCAACCCTTGGCTTGGATCCTAAACCCCTAAGTGACCCCTAGAGGACCCTACTAGGGTGGTGTACATGTTGGCAACACATGTGCATCAACATAGGAGGCCTTGGTTTGGATTAGAATGGAAATAGGAAAGAAATAGAAATAGAAAAGGAGTTAGAAAGAAGAAGATAATGGCAAAAGCCATTACGGCCCAAAGATCGCAACCGGCCGGTTGCCCCTAGCGTGCCAAGGCCCCAAGCAGGGCCCAACTAGCAAGCCCGGCCAGCCAGCCCAAAGAGCCCCGCAGCACGCTCGCCGCCGCAAACGGGCGGTCGCGAGTCCGAGTCCGCCCACGTCGCGCATTACGAAGGGCGGACACGCGTCTTTTCCTCGCCCTCTCTCACGGCGCCCGCCGACATGTGGGGCTCGGACCCACATGTCATCTTTATCCTTCCCATCTCTCTCTGTTTCGCCCGATGTGGGACGAGGGCGGAGCCCGCCGCTCCGCCGCGCTCACCCCGCCGTACCACCCCGCCCCGCGTCGCTTTCATCGCCAGTTTGGAGCCCGCGACGCCTTGGAGGCCAAGACGCACTCCCGACACAGACGCCAAGAAACCTCGCCGTGTCGAGGGGTAAAGTTGCGCTCCCAGCAGAACGCGCCGACACTTCCCCACGCCGCCGCGACGAGCCGTCGAAGCTCCACCCATCTCGCGCGTGGAGAGGCCACGTCGCCCCAATTTCTTGGCCACATGTCCCATCAGGGCCCGTGCAGCCGTCTGATTGCCGCCCAGGGATCGATCCGCCCGTCCGCCGTCCGTCCCATCAAGCGTGGTGCCGCGCTTATAAAGGGAGGCACTTGGGAGCGCTAGGGCTTCCCACCCCACCGCCTCTTGGTGGTTGTTCTGCCCTTGCTCGCCCGACCAGCCAAGCAAAGAAGAGAGGAGAGGAGAAGGGGGAGGTGGAGAAGAGAGGAGGCGGGGAGAAGAAGGAAGGAGCCATCACGCCCGGCCGCGCCGACGTGGGCATCAAGCCCATCGGCGATCGCGCGCCGCCCGCTCGCGGGTCCGCGAGCCGCACTGTAGGGTCGGCCGCTGGCACGCCTTCTTCGTCGTCTCACGACCTTGCCGCGTCCCTGCCGCCACGCCGCCTCACCGCGCGCCGCCGCGATGACGCCCGTGGCACCGTGGACGCAGCTGCAACCACCGATCCGCGAGCCTGTGCCGCAGGAGGAGGAGCCTCGTCCGCTCGCCGCGCCTTGACACGTCTCGGCAACCACGGTGAGCACCCCACCTCGCCTCGCGGCCCGCGGATGTCATCGTGAGTTGCCGCGCCTATGCTGCCGCCATGGATGCCAAGCCGCGCCCGCCGCCGCCGTGGTCACCGGGCCGTGTTCGCCGCGAAGGTGCCAAAACCCGACCTTTAGCTGCCCGCTTAGCCGTCCCTCGCACCCTCACACACACGCAAGCCAAGCCTTGGCCTCGCCGAGCCCCTAGTGGCTCGGAGCAGCGGGCGCAGCAAAGACCGTTGTCGCCATGGACGCCGAGGCCGAGCCATCCATGGTCGCCACCACCGCATCTCCGGCCACGCTAGGCCGAGATCGGTCCCCAACCGACCACCACCGCACTCACCAAGCTCTAGAACGCCCGAAGGCGCCACCCGCCCGCCCTAGAAGCCCTACACCGCCGACACCCACACTCGCCGCAGGCGTGGCGCGCTTCGAGCGCCCGCCGCACCATCGGTGTTCCCATCAACTCTCCGCCGCCTCGCGAGGCCGAGCCGATGAGCACCGCCGCCACCCGCCGAGCGTAGCTAGCTAGTTGGCTCGGAGGAAAGCCCGCTCCTGGCGTAACGATGCAAACGGGATCTCGCCGGAGAACCCGCATGTCGCCAGGCGCGACGTTTCCTTTGCCGCCGTCCGCTCCTTTCTCTTTCTTTCGTCTTTGTTTTGGTCGCCTTCTCGTCGGCGTGCTTCTTCTTCTTTGGCACGCCCGGTGACCTCAATCAAGGAAAAGCTGGCGCCGTTGGCCTTCGCGGACCGAGTCGCCGCCATCGACATCGCCCGGGCATGGCCGGCGCCGCCGTCGCCATGCCGGTGCTCCGACCGATCTCCGGTCGTTTGCCGCCACCGCAAGGACTCTGGACCGCGAGGAAACCCGTCGAGCGCCGGGGCATGGGCTTGGGCGCCGCCTTCGTAAGCCCTCCGCCGCCCAGGCGCCGCCGCCTGCCGCAGAGCACGCGCACGCCGTTGCGGGAAGCCATCAAGCGAAGCCTTTGCCGCTACTCGCGACCGAGCCCGAAAGTCGCGCGTGCCTCGGAAGCCACCGCCGAGCCGCCACCGCCGTCGGAGAAGGAGCCTCGCCGCCGGCGAATGCACCTCCGCAAGGCGAGCGGAGAGCAGAGGGAGAATGGGGAAAAGGAGGGAGCAAAGAAGACCGGGTGAACCCGGTGCACCGTAAGCCGTGTGAGGAGGAGCGGGAAGGTGGACATGGTCCACCGTAGGCCACGCGGTGGCCTATACTCCCCAAACGGTGAGTCCACCGTGGACCAAGCCCCACACACCGGGTCTGTAGGCCAGGCCCAATAGAGGCCCAGCACAGCCACGCGGACATCCTAGCTGACGGACACGTGTCCGGGCCGGGCAGCCCAACCCGCCCTAATCCAGCCCTAACTCGGCCCACCGAAACCCGTGACCGGGCCCAATCGGGTTGACCGCTGACTGGTCAACGGTTGACTGGCCCACCGCGTCGGCGACGAAGCCGCTGGACCCACATGTCACCCACGTTAGCTACTGGACCGCCGACGTCATCGATGACGTCATCTCGACATCGGCATAGGACCCACATGTCGCCCCTTTAATCGCTGGACGTCGCGTCGACTGGCGTCATCGATGGCGCACAGCCGTGGCGTCACCCTTTGACCCGCTTGTCAGCCACAAGAAGAGTCGCAGCCGGTCCGATTGCGCCCGCGTGTCAATCCCCGGTCAATCCAGCCTTTATCTTTTTCGATTTAGTTTTAAACTTCGGAAATTGTAGAATATTCATACGATGTCGAAAAATTATGAAACAAGAGTCTAATTTTTTCTAAAAGAAGCTCTACGTCATAGGCTTATCCATGAGTGCATTTGGAGTTTTTGAATTTCGATTTGCTTCTTTGTGAATGTCTATAGGAGTCGCTTATCGCGACTCTACGTCACGTTCGCCCCCCGAGGAGGAGCTACTCGAGGAGGACGACTTCGAGTCGATGGAGGACCTGTCGGGACGCTCTTTGAGGTGCTACTTTCCCACCCACCTCGTAGATCCTATTAGACATGCCATGATAGATTGTTAGCGCTTTACATTTCTGTTGCAATGCTTTATGCTAGGTTGCATGATTAGAATGCTTGTGAAGCCTTTACCTTGTCGCAACCCATCACCTGCATACCCGCTGATAGATTTAGCCACGCGCTTATCATTTCTTGCTGCTTTTTGCACTATATCTCACTTACATGTTATATATGACCCGGATTATATGTGCCGGAAGGTGACCTTTTGGGTGCCGGGAAACTTGTATTACCTGGTGACTTGAGGTGCTTGGTGAGTGAGATTCCGCGTGTGCCTTGGGTGTGTGGTGGTGAGGGTTGTGTCGACCAGGCAGGATCTACGACGAGTCACGAGGAGTCTTTCTTGCCGGTGGTGCTTCGGGCACCCAGGATAGTTTAGTACACGTGGCGGGTACTTGGTGATTTTTCCCGAGGAACCAGGGTGGAGAGCCTTTGTGGAATGAAGCCCCGGAATGGAGGTGCCTTAGGGCACAGGGAACCCGAGGTTCCCGCGAAGATGTCTTGTCCGGTCCTACCTAAGGACTTGTATCTCCGAGGGACCGAAGTCTTGGGAATTGGTGCTCACCACTTGTCCCCTCGAAATGGGGGTGCGGATCTATCCTTTTAAGTTAGGCGGTGCCATTCTTCGCTAGGTTGTGAGGTGTTTAGGGTGGGCGGTGATGGTTGAGCTTTTCCCGCATCGTCTGGATGGCAGCACCACTTGTGGGCCCGGTGTTGTCTCTCCCAGTCTTAGCGTTCCGGTGGTACTCCGGACTTCCCAGAGTTGAGTGGTAGGATGGCATCGTCTGGTTAGGAGGACTCTGTTATCTTCCTAGATGCTCCTAGGGCATCGATGATGGTGATCTTGTGGTCTTGTGTACACGCTCTCCGCAGAGTTATAAATCTATACGTATAGTCCGGCCTACGGGCTGGACCACATCTAGACTGGACTACTTAGGGTTTGCGCCGGCCTTTTTGCCTGGACTACCCTCGGCTTGCGCCGGTCTTTTGACTAGGTTTTCCTGAGGTTTCCCTTCTCTAAGTAGTGAGAGGTGTTCTTCTCTTCTTACCCCGAGGTTGAGTAAGTGATGTGAGTTGGGTTACGGCTGAGAGCCTGGAGGGCTGAGAGCCGATTAGGCAGGGCAGAAGAAGATGAAGGGCTGTCTTGTCGCTGAGCGAGTTGTGATGTGTTGTGGAATTGGGATGGTTGGCTGATGATGTTGGTTTTGGGGTCACACGGGGTTTGGTGTGACTTTGGGAAATGAGATTAAAACTTGAGTAATTATATTATTATTATTACAACATTGTTGCTTGCATAAGAAACTACAGCCATATTTAGGCCTCTTTGATCTACCCTTTGCATACCACAAAGCACCACAAAGCAAAGCACATGCATAGGGTGGGAAACGATAAGCCATACTCATTGTACTGAAAGTCGTTTTTAGTTTGCAAGGTGAAACTCGACAACAAGAAGGATTAGACGGTCCCGTGCCTACGCTCAAGCTGGAGTTGGATGAAGATGCTTCCGCGACCTTTCTTCTAGCTGTTCTGGATGCTGCGTGACTCTGATTGCTTCCGCCTAGAGGCGATGTATTAATGTAAACCCTTCTATTTGTAATCTTTTTATTCGAAGTTTGACTCTGTAATCGACTGTAATTCGGATAATATGATCCTTGGGGACCATCGTGTTATACTTCATTCTGTGGATTTTCCTTCGTGAAAATCGGGGATGTTACAGCTGTCCTCGCAGGTCCCCTGTGAAAGCTGTTCATGGAAGCCATTACCTACGGTTTGACGGTAGACCAAGCAACTCTATAGAATGAAGGACTAAAACAATCAGGACCGGGCACACTTTGTCTGTCCATAGAAAGCATCACTGACTTTATTTCCTGCTCTGAGGATGGTCTGAGTGAGAGCTTGCGTTGGTTGTCTGCTGTTGCTGCACATGAACAGTGGCGAAATTTCAAACCCCCAAGTGGAAGAGCCTGGTGTTCCGATGATGGAAGTAAAAGAATGTAGACAGAGCTTGCACTTTCCCCTCATGACTGCTAATCTGGGTATTCTAAAGGTCAATGATTCTTATAGTTTTGCTCCTGAAATGGGCAGATATGATGATCGGACGATGTTAGTTTTGGGAGAGGTTTGAGGCATGTATTGGGGAAAGAAATAGTATGATCCAAGTTGACAAAGGCTCTGTTCGGCCAAGGTAACTAAAAATAGGTTCAGGTTGACCGTTGTTAGACCAGGTGAAGGATCTGCCAAGAGGAATTTCTAAAACAGCAAAGCTGCCGAATTGAGTCGTTTTGAAGGCGTTCACAAGGGAGTGATTGACAACGTTGTTACTTTTGTCACAGCCTGTGGACGACATGATCGGAATACCACCACAGCAAGTGAGCAGTAGGCATCACAGAACCCCCTCAAGTCCCAGCTTCTCAAGGAACACTCGCTGGCAACCGGCAACAAACCTCATGGTCCTCGCTATCAGATTAACGGAATATACACACAAAACAAACATCTCATGCCTCCAAATCAACAATCAATTTGTCACTACACCCGCATGCGAGCTGCTGCTTCCTCAAAGCAAGCAAGCCAGCGAACACAAGAAACCAATCACAGGGAAATTGCAGAAAGCACAAAAAATTGTCACCAAGTCAAAGCAGCTCTAGTCAAGATAAAGCACCATCATATCCCCATATCATTCATTACTTTAGTGGTAGTACCAATTAAGTCCACTCCAGAAGTAACAAATAAAGTAGCAACTTCATATGTTTCTTGAACATGCCATTAGTATCCGACAATTACAAAAAGCTAGGCTCATCTCTAAATAAGCGACCAATGGATAGTAACACCCAATGTGCAGAAGCCAAGGTGAAAAGTGCCGTCGCTCACACCATCATTCTGAGTCTTGAAAAGCATTCGTCTAGCAGAAACAACGTGATCACCTTGCAATGCCTTCGCACGAACCTTGAGCCGCTCCAGATGTACAGCAGATACAACAGAACGTGAAAGCTTGATCTCTCTTGCATGACCAACAACACACACTTCATCGTCGCCAGAATCAAGCAAGGTGACTTCCGCACAACTTATACAGGTGGTACTAGCAGTAAACATCGCACGGAAACCACTTGGCCATTCCCCACTGGTGATTCGCAAAGCAATTGTTGCCTCGACCGAGTAAGGCATAGAGCCAAGTGCAAACTCCAGTGTGCTAAGCCAGCTATGGTACTTCCTTGTAAGGTGGCATGAGTGAAGGCCCTCACAGTCGATGTAAGTTATGGCTAGAAAACTCAAGCATGGATCCTCGGAGTCAGTAGCGCCCCTAACTTTCAGATCAACCTCAAAGGTTGCAGGGTCAGACAACACAACAGCACGCGAAGGCCCTGTCAGTTTCAAATATGGAACCTATATGCAGCACCGTATATATATATATATATACAAATAGTAAGTAAAGTAAAGTTTCAACAAAGAGGTCATCAGCATATAATAAACAATACAGAGTAATGCAAACCAGCATTATCAAGACAAGGGCACAACAGAAAAAACTACAAAAATATTTGTTCCATGCATTATTCACAAACAAAAGACAACATAATTTTCTGCGTGCATATAATGACGTATGTACCGTTCATGAGCTGTACATTTAGCAAATTTGATTTCCAGCAAACAAGGTTCATTCAAACATTTTCAAGACAGAGCTCAGATGATAGCGCCAGAAACTATAAGTCACACTTAAAAAATTAGACTCAGATAGGAGGGAGGGAGGGAGTGAGCAGGGTCAAGTAGAAGTTTGCAGGGGAATTTCCAAGCTAGGGGCTTGCTAAATAGCTGACACAGCATGCGTGTGCTCCCTATATTATGGAGCTCCAATTGTGTTGAGAAATTAAGTGTCAGAAGATTGATTAGTAAGTAGTTATTTGCTTCTCTTATTATTACCAAACCCACAAACATATAACCGGCCAATAGATTGCAGATTGCGAAACTCACAGTGTGCACTACGTAATTTCTAAAAAATAACTAAAAGAATGGATCACCACATATAACGGTAACAGACTATACTGTGGGAGACAGAAAATTAGTTGCCGGGGAAAATAATCATTGCTTCATAAAGCAGCAAAGCAAGAAGCAAACAATCATGACACTGATGGATACAAACCTCTTGAGTAAGAATTTGGCAGTTATCTCTCGAGCGATTAAAGATCATATTACGATTTTCATCAGCACAGTCTCGTATGGCAACCATCCCAAACACATGGAGGGGCCACTGTAAGCCGCCCCTTATCCTTGCGACTTTGACTGAAAAGATCTGCAGCGTAGTCCGTTGGGAAGCATACTCCGGCCATTTTGGCTTCTTGAACGTGAAACGCTTGTTAAGGATCTTTGCTGCAAATGGATTTAAACCAAGGGTTGAGGCAGCGGCAATACTTAAAAACACATAAATATGGTTTCTCAGCTATTTATTGGTCAAGCAAACTCTGATAGATCCTATTAGCACATATACAGAGGTAATGCATCTGAGTTGTTTGTTTGTTAAGCAAGTTCTGAATCTTCTGATAGATCCTAGGTAGCACATATACAGGGAATGACTGGATCCTGTACACAAAATTGAAATGTAGGCAGAAGCAAGCAAGGAAATCCTTGCCAACTGCAAACTGGGTCGGGAGATGGAACCAAGCATCCATATTACTTGCTAAGCTTGCTGGGCAAGAGCACTGCAAAGGGACAAAAATACATATCACTCAGTCCCCAATCAGTAACGCTATGGCCATTAGGACCAGCCAAGTTACCAATTTTCAAATTAAGGACAGGTTCCAATTTACAAACCAATTTAAAGAGATATTCCAATTTGCAAATTAAAGACAGGTTCCATGGATCGGATCAGATAGAGAGAATAACTCACTTGTGTCTTCGAAGGAACCGAAGACGTCGGAAAATAACATGTTCCAGGTATCTCTAAACTTTTAGCGCGGGCTTCGTTGTCTTCAGCATCGGAGAGGTAGTAGTCGTCATCTCCCTCTTCGTCTGCCCGCGCCGCCTTAGCTTCCGCCCCCAAACGCGTCATCATCCCATCATGTTTCGGCGGCGGAGTAGGCCTACCGCTGGCGGCGACGACTGTTTCCACTTCGTTGGAGGGCGTCTCGATCTCCATCACCACGCCGATCGATCGAATTTCTCGCCGACGGCCGACTGGCCAACCACTCTTGCGGCTGCCGATGGGTGTCGTAGGAAACCTAGGTCAGGTGGCCAATGCATAATAACTAATTAAATGGATCGGACGGAGGCGCCACACCAACAAACGTGACCAACGCTGATTTGGTGCTGGTTCTGTGATGTTTTTGTTAGGGGTAGTGGGTTTGCTAGGAGGAGGCGTTCCCCACCTGAATTTTGTATATACTTGGCCCTCATACGTCCCCGATACAAAGTTTTTTACAACCGTTTTAATACAACATGGCATATCCATTGATAAGAAATCAACAACTATGCCCTAGCACAAGGACAACAATAGCACGACCAAAGAAACATCCACGAGGAAACAAGAACAAGGCATATTTAGCTCTTCAACGATGCCTCGAGGGGAGGTGAACGGCGTCGCAACGTAATTATCGTGAGCCAAGCAAAGCTTGACAAGGCTTTCGCCTGAGCCTTATGCCAAGAAATTCTTCAATGATGCCTTCACGAAGGAGATTTCCGTCACCGCTCAGACTAAGCTGAGCTGAGCTTTCGCCCAGAACCTTTGTTGCTCGTGTTGACATGCCCAAGATGGAGGTAGGCTTGCCACATCAAGCGCTGAAGCTTGGACGAGAGGGGGGACTTGCCGGCTGCCGCCACCTCACACGGAGCCGTTCCCAGACTCGCCCGTGATAGGGGGGAGGCGCGCACCAATTCGTCCCGAATGGGGGAAACAAATGTCGGTGACCGCCACACCGCACGGAGCCGTTACCGGACTCGCCCGGGGCAGAGGGAGGCGTGCACCGACGTTTGCCCAGACAGGGGTTTCCGGCCGCCGCCACACCATGCGGCCTTTCGGACTCGCCCGCGATGGGTGGGAGGCGCGCACCGGCACCCACGGGCAAGCAGCCCCACCACCGGCATGCCGCGGCGAACAAAGACGCCATGTACCGCCCAAGGCCCCATAACGCATCCGCCACCTAAGAAACTTCGCCGACGACCAACATCTCCGTCGCGTTGCCTCAGCACAAATGGGGCGCAGATCTGGTCGCGGGAACAGGACCCCGTGCCCTTGAGCTCGCGCGAAGCCCTAGACGATGCCGCCGCAGAAGAGCTATCCCCAACCAAGGGGTGCCGGATCCGCCACCGAGAGCCCGGATCCGCTTTCGCCCGGGCCATGGAGCCGCCACGCCACCGTTGTCGTCACGGGCGAAGGGGGGGGCGACAAACGGAGGAGAAGGGAGCTCCGCCACTGCCCCCATGCGCTTGCCCAGCGTCCCGGCCGGGCGCCGCCATAGGTGCCGCAGGCCACCTGGAGCTCCACGCAGCTCCAAAGCAGGGCGAGCCTCGCCGGAGGACCGCAGCTCACGCCACCACCGCCGCCCGTCGGGAGGAGCCCGCCGCCGCCATCCCCGCAAGCCCCCCGGCCCCGCCCGGCGACCTGCTCGGGCGGCGGCGTGGCTGGAGAAGGTGGGAAGAAGTCCGGCGGCTAGGGTTTGGACTGCCGCCCGTGTCGCCGCGTGGGGGACGGCAGCGGGCGAGACGCCAACTGTTTACGTTTTGAGCTCTAACTGTAAGGCTAGCGTCGCGCTCCAGCCTGGTTCTGTGATGTATGTCTACTGCGTGCTAATTAACTTGCTGTGGTGGCATTCAGAATTTCAGATCATGTCGTCCATGATCCCTTTCTGTGATATGTAAATATGGCTTAAATTCTTGAAGAAGCTAGCTTTCGAAAGGTTGTTATGCACAGTCTGACTCTGACATAGTAATGCCATGCTCACTCTGCCAGACAGAGAACATTTCGTTTCTGTTTTACTATATGACAAATGGACATGGAGGAGTACGTACACCGCCCAAGTATCTTAGTATGCACAAATACACATCATGCATCTCGCTGTGATCTGACTTCAGAAAAGAAAAATATATCCGTGACAGTGACACTGGCACCAGCGAACATACAAATGTACCCGGCCTATTCGACAGAATTATTCTAAGTGCCAATTATTTTTTTGAGGGAACTAAGTGGCAATCATTGAAAAGGTTGTGCAACGATATTAATGGCTCGACGCGTCCTCATCAGAAACCTGCATTTTGATTCGAAGAGCACAGGACATTGGTTTGGCAACACTGAAAGCATATGTTCAGTTGTGGGGTCAGTCAGAAAGAGGAGAACTGACACACACACACAAGTATGCCAGCTTCAGGCCTTCGGCATGTGCAACGAAAGAAATATCGAATAGCTGTAGGAATGCCAGGAAGTCAAAATTTAATTTCACAATGTTCAGAAACCAACCATGCCTGCTTTGAATGTGATGATACATATATATCAAAACTCAGTGAAGGACCGAAACGGGAGGGGAAGGGTGAATGGGGCCTCTATTTTCCTTTTCAATTTCGGGTCATCGGCTCAACCCCCAACCTAAAAAACAAACTCAAACGGAAGACAGCAGTAACACACGTGCTAAGCGGTAACAAGGTGTCATGAGCAAAGAGAGTACCGAGATGTCCACGACCCAAAAGATCGGGTGGATGTTCCTAGGAACACAAATGACACCTTAAAAATCACACACCCACCAAGGAGCGCAAAGATCGAACTAGAGGGAAGAAAATGAGCCACCCAACTTCTATAGAGAAGAAGTGAGTTCTCAAATCTAAAATACCAACGCCAACTCGCGACGAGTACCTAGATAAATTCCCGGATCGATAGAAAGTCATCGCGAAAAATCGAATTGCATTCGGATCACGAGAATGATGGATTTGCACGGCACTCGAAGGTGCACGGCCTACCAATCAGCAACAGCTTGAGTCACACCTGCAGTAGATACCGAAGAGTCAACCTGAATTCACAAGCAGGAACAGAGCAAGAGAAATTCACTGCCGTGCCGCACTTTGATGCTGAAGAACACAAAGACCAAGGCTAAAAGCTGCTGCCTGCCGCTCGATAAAATCACGAAGCCAAATACAACGAGCAGGAAAAATTGTAAACTGTAACTAGACTAGCACAACAGCCAAAAGAGTCACCTCAAAGCTCTCACGATTAGGAAATAATTGATTGGTGAAATTTCCGGCTACTAGCTAAACAAATGAGATAAAAATAAATGCACCAATCATTAGCTCATGATTGCTAAGTACCAGTTCGAAGTTGCTGGAAGGGAATTAGTACGTAGACTTGCTTTACCTTGGCGAGTGATAAAGCTGTTACGTGTTCTCGCTGGAATCCCGCACGGCAGCACCCACGAACTGAGGATGCGGAGCTCGCTGACTGACGAACAGGAAGCCTACGAACGCACAAACTTCACAGAAGAGGCACCGACGAGAAAATCAAGGTGACGCTGTTGTCTCGCCTAGCTCAGAGAACCTGCTCCGACCTGAAATCCACGAAAGCAACGAACTGGGAACAGAAGACCAGAGCAGTCGAACCTGACGAACAGCAAGCGGGCAACTTGACCAAAAACAATCGGATCTCCACCCATACACAACCAACTGCTACCAAAACTTAACCAGGTAATCGCAAGGTAGTCAGTGGCCTAACTCTGGAAGATCATCGCTCAAAACACAGTACAAGTCTAGGAAACTCAGATCTGAGCAGAGGACGAAAGTGGAGAAAAACAGAAAAACATGGGCACGAAAAGATCACAGGACTAAAGAAAAATCCTGGAGGATACAGGGAGCTTTGGGACTCCCATTTCCCACTCAAAATCACGGGTTTACGATCTCCAAAATTTAGCTACGAATTCTTCACTTGTGACCTCTCTCTCACCTGGAAGCACGGCTAAAAGCAGGAAAATAAAAATAAGAGAGCGAGAAGGGCTTTTTAACGAGATCCTCTGAATTCGGTCTCTGTGACTGCTGTCTGCATTCACTCCATCTTTACCGTCCGCTGGCATCCAACGGAGCAGCTGAGCCCAAGCACTCTGCCTCCTCCTTTGCACGTATTGTGGCCCAATAACTCGGCCCGCTAAGCGGAAAGGCAACGAACAGCTCCTGCCGAGAGCTCCCAAATCGCCGCCGTCGTCTTCTGCTCAACCGCGCTATCGCCATCACGTCGAGGAGAGCCCCTACCGAGAGCTCCCCAAATCCCCTCCCTGAGCCGCGTCGTCGCCATCCCTTCGCCGTAGCCGAGTCTTCGCCATCCCTTTGTTGTGGGCCACATCATCGCTATTCCCAGGCCGGAGCGTGTCTCCCCATCGTCGTCCCTCGCCGAGCGACGTCGTCCTCTTGGATGCTGCCGCCCTGCAGCGTTTCCACCTCGTCCAGGAGCTTTCCAGGAGCACGGCTTCTGTCCAGGAGCTCGACTAGCTGCAGCACGGCTGCTATCCAGGAGCTCGACTAGCTGCAGCAAGTTTGCTGTCGAGGAGGAGCTCTCTCAATTTGTAATGCTATACGGTATGCAGAGAATGCCTGTAAACTGCAACTTGTGCAAGAGCTTGCGAACCGTGTAAATTGCGGTAGTATCATCTGTGATTGCCCCCTCGCCTCGATCGTCCTGGCTTCAGCCCCGCGCAAAAATAAGCCGTGTCCGCGCAAAAACAGCGAGCTATCACGCCAGAAAAGAAGGAACGCCGCCGGCTGCCTTTTTCCGCTTAGCAGGCCGTGTTATTGGGGCAAAACATCCATGTACGTAGGGACATATTGCCTGGGCTCAGCTGCTCCGTCGGATGGTAATGAACGGCTGCGATGGATGACTGCCGGCAGCAGTCACGGAGACCGAATTCAGAGGATCTCGTTCCAGAAGGGGAGGATGGCTGCCATCCTCATATATGGCCCTTATTTTTCATCCCTATTTTGCCCTCCGATGCGTATGAGCGAAACCACTAACCCTAGGGCTATTTTGGTCGACTACGGATATTTTTTCGATCCGACGGCCACCGTGCCTCCTCATCGGTAGCCTTGCATCCACGCAACCTCCCGATACCGCCACGCGCCGTCCTTCCGTCCATCGAACGCCCGCCCGGGTTTTGAGGCCCAAACCCGCGAAACCCGCCGCCGATGGTTTTGAGGCCCAAACCACCAAACCCGCGCCGATGGTTTTGAGGGCAAACCACCAAACCTCCTCGACACGTGTCATCGCCGTCTTGACCGCCGAAGTCGCCAAGTCGTCCGAGCTCCCCGCTCGCTTGCACGCTCGCCCGTCTTGACCCGATCGACACGGTCCCGTCACGTCCTCTTTTTCGTCGATGTCGTGTGTCGGCCACCATGGCTAGCCGCCCCGGCGCTCCGGTCTCTCGGTCCAAGCCTCACGTCCGTCCTTCACCTCAGCGGTCCGTTGGCCCGGCACGTCCTCCTTGGCCCCTTCACCTCGCCGTCGGCTACCATCTCCGAGCTCCACACCTGCACAACACGAACCAAGAGATACGTCTTCGACACACTCCACGTGTGCGGTGAACATAACCCGAAGCATAAAAGATAAAAGAAAATAGAGGTAAAATGTTGAACGTTGACAATCACTCAATCACAAAACTAAACACATGTGACCTAAATCAACCATGTGTTCGCAATCTCCCCTTGATGAGTGCATTGTCAACATTCAACACAAAGACGTAAGAAGGTAGAAGATAGCACATCCATGTGAACACAAGCTAGACAAAAGCTAAGATAAAATCACTGGATAGCAAACGTGGAGCAAAACTTGGTTCCCAAAGACATGGGCAAAAGGCTCGACACAACCAAGCTAAACAAACAACTAGTCCTCAAGAAGAGGTAGAACAGGCTCAACACCACTAGCTAGCTCCAAACCAATTACTTTCACACACAAACGGCTAGACCCTCAAGATGAGGCAAAGACTCAACACATCTAGCTCAAAGTACTACTCCCCCGGAAAAATGCGATCCTTTGTCTTTGTATCTTTCTCCCCCTTGTTGGCAAATGCACTAATCAAGCTATGAAATGCATGAAAATGCAATGAGAGAGCTTCAAGTTTATAGCAATCCAAATGAGAAGATGCTCTAGGTAGTGTCATGGCAACAAAATCAAGTGCTTAACACGGTGCTCAAACTGATCAAGAGATATGAAATATGGCTTGAAAGCACTTTGATTTAGTTTTAAGCAATTTAGAAAAGGTGTCCACCACAAAGAATAGCACATAGCACAAGTAAGCTGGAAATCTACCAAGTGCTACACATGTATATCAAGTGAACTACCACAAGCAAAGTTTATACATCATGCAAAAGATAGAGCCAACACTTGTCAAAGTTTCAAGTTATCGGAGTTGCAGCGGTTACAAGCATTGGACAAAGCATGAGTGCGAGTGGTTATCCACAACCGTCAGCCTTACTAATCAACCATGTCAAGCCTATGCATGTGAGCAATCAGAAGCTTAAGACAATGGTTTGGGTCAAACACTACCAAGCTTAGGTTCAACTCAAGTGCAATGAGCAGCAGTCCCAAGACTTGGATGTGGGACGGTATGGACCCATCTCGATCTTTTCCATACACTTAGCTTAGATTTCAGATTTTAGCAGATAAAAGCATGTGGTCATCTAAGCAAGTGTATAACTCAGTGAATGAGACATAGTCACCTAGCATACATGATAAGCACAAAGGATCTCAACAACTTAAACATGCTAGGAAACTATCTCAATGGTGAACATTTTGCAAGATTCATCGTTGTTAAGCAAGTTCACATGAAAAACAGCTTTGCTCATAACATATATCAATTAAGCATAAAGAGCACAAGCTGTAAGCATGTTAATTGTTACACTAACGAGCATAGTCCCATTGTGATCAATATAAACAAGAAGCTCAAAGTGTAATAGTGTACATGATGAATGCAATATGATACAAAATGATGCACAAAGCAAAACAAACCTAACACTACAACTGTACATCAACTACAAAACTACCCCTCAAAAAGGATAGCAAACTCCCAACTCCCCCTCAACCAAAGATGCCTAGCAAGAGAAAACTAGGAAACAAAAAGGGCACAAGGGCTAGCATGGCATATAATACACGAGACAACACATGCTATAAAGGGTATAAAAGCATGATACAAATATAATACATATAAGCAATATACAAGTGAGCAAATGAACAACTATCACATACCACAAGTAGGGAAAACAAGAATCTACAAGGTATGAGTGTATATGATAGCTCACAGAGTGTGTGTAGGTGTCACAATAAGGCGCATGCCTCTTAGAGGCCATCAAAGTGGTGTAGACAACCATCAAGTCTTGATCACACCATGAAAAAGGATCAAGTTCCACCAAGCACATGTTCTCTCCACCCCACGTCCTCATACCTATACATGAGAGGACAAAGAAACCCAAGTCTTGGATCCCAAAGGGTTAACAGACATAAACTTGGGAACCCAAGACTTGGTCACCTACATCATTGGAAAAACATGGGATGAGCAAATAGCACAACTTGGGGTTAGTATACTTAGGAGAATACCGGTGTTGACCATTTTGCGCAAGATAGGCGTTAGGCAAAACAAACATCCCATGACCCTTCTCCCCAAAGTGCTCACCACACATAACAAAGCGTGGTGCACGCCTCCTGTCAAACTCAAAGCTCCCAAAGCGAGGTTGCATTTCCACTCGCGGAGCACGACCACCACGGGGTCTCACAAACTGTGGCCTAGCCCCTCGAGGCATCCTACCTCTAGGCCCAAAGAAGCTGTCTCTCGAACCGACCGCACACCCCTCTCATACATGCCAAGTGGTGGGTGATACAAGTCACGATTCTCAAACTCAACTTGACGCCTAGCATCCCTCTTCCTCCTAAAGCAAAACTCAAACAAGTGACCATCTCTCTGGCAATACTCACAGTGATACCTCACCTCTCTCTTGGGTGGTTGTTGGTTCACTCTCTTGGGTGGATAGTTCACTCTTGTTGTGGCCTTAGCTTTAGGAAGGGTTTCCTCAGGGATCTTAGGCAACGTGTCAAGTGGGTTCCTGAGGTGGTTTGGTTTAGGAAGCCACACTTGTTTGGGAGGTGGAGTCTTTGGAGTCTCTTGGAGAATGCCATTTTGCACAATGGGCTTGGTAGGCTCAGGTGGGGTGACCTTGGTCAACTTGGGAGTGTTTGTGGGTTTCTCACTCGGGCTCAAACCACTACCTTGACCAACTTTGCCATAGATTACTTCACCCTTCCCACCTATTGCAAAGCCTAATCCCGATGTGTCAGTTCCCCTCTTGAACTGACTCATCATCATGCCCAACTGTGGCTCTCCACTAGACACCCAACTCAAGATGGAGCGAAGGTATGTGTTTTCCTCTTCGACTCTCCCCTTGTCATGCTTACAAGACGTCACCTCAAGTTCCAAAGCTTCGCACTTAGCACACTTCATCACGGTGCTATCCGAGTGGCCTTCTCAAGCACGACAAGCTTGGCAACCTTCTCTCGCCAACTCGGATTGCAAGCACGGACATGACTTGCACGCACTCAACAACATAGGCCTAGCCTTGACTCAACGTGCTCATCTAGTAAAGCAGTAGTACTTGGATTGCAAAGACATGATGTTAGACATATGCATAGCACAAGCGTCACACTCGTCTCATCGGACACATCCACGAGGCTTCCTAAGCAACTCTATCTCAACCATAGCCATTTCCCACTTCTCCTTAAACTCCTTCCTCTCTCTAGTTTGCTCGCTTGAGCAACTTCTCGACACACAAAGCGCATCGCCCAAGGAGTCAACCTCATAAGTAAGAGATTCGATTGTAGGAGATACCTCGGGGAAGAGTTCTTTGTCGTGTGGCTCGGCGCCGGTCGATCACCGCCTGTCAAAGGCCATGGTGCGAAGCCCCCATGCTTGGAGTCGGCGAAGAAGCAAAGTCCGTTTTAGGTCGCCCCCTCGATCTTGCGCTCGGGCTCCTCATCGTGGAAGCTTGCCCGAGTCATTGTCGAGGGTCGCCGAGGGAGGCGAAGAAGGCGTCCTTGTTCTCCTTGGCACGCTTGAGGTACTTCTTCTTGATCGCCTCCTTATCGAAACCCTTCTTAGACTTGTACTTGTTGGAGATGTACTCACGCTTGTCCTTGCACTTGTCGGAGTCGTACTTGTCCTTACTCTTCTTGGGGCACGCGGCGGCAAAGTGGTCCGGATCGCCGCACTCAAAGCATCCTCTCTTGGAACCACCGCCACGCCGATGGTTCAAACGGTTGTTGTGGAACCGCGAGAATCGACCGATGACGAGCCGGCTCGTCGTCTCCAAGACACTCCATTCGCTCCTGCATCACGAGACACCAAAGAAGATAAGGCGAACGAAGTGCGTGAAGGGTTAGCGGAAGAACTTGAACCGCCCTTACCCGAGACGAGTGCAACGTTTGGCGCGAGATGGGTTCTTGAGCCGCCCCGGATGCGGGCCTCGATCTCGGAGGACTTGAGCTTCTTTGAGAGCTCGTCGGGCGTGAGGGTGTCGTAGTTGGCGAGACTCCATGATCGCGGACACCTTCACGCCCCACACCTTCCGATCCAGAGCGCACAAGAGCCTCATCGTCTTCTCGTGCTCATCAAGCCTCTCCGACGACTTGTTCGCCCGAAGCTTGTTGCGGATCAAACCGAAACCTAGCAAAGAGAATCGATGGACTCGCCATCAAGTTGGATTAGGTTGTTATACTCTCTCTTGTAGGTCTCATATAGGCGGGCCTTGACTTGTGGGGTTCCCTCGTGGTAGCTCTCAAGCGTCTTCCACACCTCACGAGCGATCTCACAAGTGGCAACTCTCTCGAACTCTGTGTCTTTGAGGCTAGAGAACAAAACACTCCTCGCTTCGGTTGTTGGCATTGTGTTGGGCTATTTGTTCCTCACCCACTTCGAGCGGCTAACACTTGGTAGTTCTCGCCCTCGACAATCTCCCATACTCTCCAATCCATCCCCATAAGATGTGCTTGCATTTTAATCTTCCGGTAGGGATAATTGGTGCCATCGAATTCGGAGGCTTGCCACCATAGTGACCCAAACCTCTCCATGTCGCCTTCGCGGATCACGGACCGATTAAAGGTGGATATGATCCCTAACCGGCCCCGATACCAATTGAAGGACCGAAACGGCGACGGAGGGGGTGAATGGGAGCCTCTATTTTCCTTTTCAATTTCGGGTCATCGGCTCAACCCCCAACCTAAAAAACAAACTCAAACGGAAGACGAGTAACACACGTGCTAACCGGTAACAAGGTGTCACGAGCAAAGAGAGTACTGAGATGTCCACGACCCAAAAGATCGGGTGGATGTTCCCTAGGAACACAGCGGGACACCTTAAAAAATCACACACGACCAAGGAGCGCAAAGATCGAACTAGAGGGAAGAAAATGAGCCACCCAACTTCTATAGAGAAGAAGTGAGTTCTCAAATCTAAAATACCAACGTCAACTCGTGACGAGAGTACCTAGATAAATTCCCTGGATCGATAGAAAGTCATCGCAAAAATCGAATTGCAATTCGGATCACAGAGAATGATGGATTTGCACGGCACTCGAAGGTGCACGGCCTACCAATCAGCAACAGCTTGAGTCACACCTGCAGTAGATACCGAAGAGTCAACCTGAATTCACAAGCAGGAACAGAGCAAGAGAAATTCACTGCCGTGCCGCACTTTGATGCTGAAGAACACAAAGACCAAGGCTAAAAGCTGCTGCCTGCCGCTCGATAAAATCACGAAGCCAAATACAACGAGCAGGAAAAATTGTAAACTGTAACTAGACTAGCACAACAGCCAAAAGAGTCACCTCAAAGCTCTCACGATTAGGAAATAATTGATTGGTGAAATTTCCGGCTACTAGCTAAACAAATGTGATAAAAATAAATGCACCAATCATTAGCTCATGATTGCTAAGTACCAGTTCGAAGTTGCTGGAAGGGAATTAGTACGTAGACTTGCTTTACCTTGGCGAGTGATAAAGCTGTTACCTGTTCTCGCTGGAATCCCGCACGGCAGCACCCACGAACTGAGGATGCGGAGCTCGCTGACTGACGAACAGGAAGCCTACGAACGCACAAACTTCACAGAAGAGGCACCGACGAGAAAATCAAGGTGACGCTGTTGTCTCGCCTAGCTCAGAGAACCTGCTCCGACCTGAAATCCACGAAAGCAACGAACTGGGAACAGAAGACCAGAGCAGTCGAACCTGACGAACAGCAAGCGGGCAACTTGACCAAAAAACAATCGGATCTCCACCCATACACAACCAACTGCTACCAAAACTTAACCAGGTAATCGCAAGGTAGTCAGTGGCCTAACTCTGGAAGATCATCGCTCAAAACACAGTACAAGTCTAGGAAACTCAGATCTGAGCAGAGGACGAAAGTGGAGAAAAACAGAAAAACATGGGCACGAAAAGATCACAGGACTAAAGAAAAATCCTGGAGGATACAGGGAGCTTTGGGACTCCCATTTCCCACTCAAAATCACAGGTTTACGATCTCCAAAATTTAGCTACGAATTCTTCACCTGTGGACCTCTCTCTCACTGGAACCTACGAAGAAAACTAGGAAAATAAAAATAAGAGAGGCAAGAAGGGGAGGATGGCTGCCATCCTCTATATATGGTCCTTATTTTTCATCCCTATTTTGCCCTCCGATACATATGAGCGAAACCACTAACCCTAGGGCTATTTTGGTCGACTCTGGATATTTTTCGATCCGACGGCCACCGCGCCTCCTCATCGGTAGCCTTGCATCCACGCAACCTCCCCGATACCGCCACGTGCCGGCCCCTTCCGTCCACGGAACGTCCGCCCGGGTTTTGAGGCCCAAACCCGCGAAACCCGCCGCCCGATGGTTTTGAGGCCCAAACCACCAAACCCGCGCCGATGGTTTTGAGGGCAAACCACCAAACCTCCTCGACACGTGTCATCGCTGTCTTGACCGCCCGAGTCGCCAAGTCGTCCGAGATCCCCGCTCTGCTTGCACGCTCGCCGTCTTGACCCGATCGACACGGTCCCGCCCACGTCCTCTTGCACTCGTCGATGTCCTGGGTGTCGCCCACCATGGCTAGCCGCCCGCGCCCGGTCCCTCGGTCCAAGCCTCACGTCCGTCCCTTCACCTCCAGCGGTCCGTTGGCCCAAGACGCCCTCCTTAGCCCCTTCACCTCGCCGTCGCCTACCATCTCCGAGCTCCACACCCGTACAACACGAACCAAGAGATACGTCTTCGACACACTCCACGTGTGCCGGTGAACATAGCCGAAGCATAAAAGATAAAAAGAAAATAGAGGTAAAATATTGAACGTTGACAATCACTCAATCACAAAACTAAACACATGTGACCTAAATCAACCATGTGTTCGCACTCAGGACAACACCAAAGTCGATAAGAAATGGTAACAGATTTTGTTTTTGTCTGCGTGTTGGAGTTGGTTGGTTGTGGAGTGGGGTACTGTAAAAGAATTCCAGCAACATAGTAGTCTACGACGATCGATAAAAGCTTATTCGTAAGAAATGCTATATGCTTCGTCAGGCATAAATAGGACAAAACAGACGGTGATATGGACCACGTAAAGCATAATTAATTGGTCTTCGTCAGGACGGTAGCTCCATGGCTGCCTTTGCATGACCCCAGAGGCTGCAATGCAAAGCCCTCATTTCACCTGTCATCAAGTAGAGAACGTTGATCAGCAAAAGGACTATTCTCCAAAAAGTGAAAAATATCAATGGAACTGCAAAGTAACCAGGCCTGCTGGGCATTCAGAGTTACACTGGAGATATTTTTTTTTAAAGAAGCATTAAAAAATAACTAGCTCGATTAATAATCCTAATCTAATGTAACGCAAGATAATAGGCATACAGAGGCTTAATCCTCAAGTGTCCTAAAGACTACCTTTTGGATGATAACTTATACCATTTCTTTCAAAAAAAAATGATAACTTATACCACAGGAAGTGACATACCTACTACTGTCAATAGTTCTCCTCAGAGGCTGTTGTACTTCCTTCAACTTTGGACAATTTACAATGTACACTTGTGGTATGTGTGCGATCCCTTCTGGTCCACCAATTGATTCAAGCTCTTCACAGTTCATGATAATTAATTTCTGGAGTGATTTGAGATTACTCCTCCATAGGTCGCATGGAATGTACTCTATGTGTTTGCATGTGATCATCTCCAGTGATTCGAGGAATGTGAGTTTCTCCAGGCACCTCACAGAAAAATAACCACAGTCATATAAGCTGAGGTTTTGGAGGGATGATGGTAACACTATTCTATTTTCCCATTTGAGACTTGGACAAACCGAAATGAACACTCTCTTCAGAATAGGCCAGCCTCCATTAACAGTCTCTAGATCTCTGCAGTTTTGAATGGTTAGGTGTGTGAGCCGCAAGAAGTTTTCTGCATTGAATGTCAGAGATGATAGACGGTATCCTAATAAATGAAAGGTGGTCATGGAACGACAATCAATATCGCCTCCAAGATTCCCAGAATCTTCCAACACAAGCTTCTTTAAGGACGGGGCCAGCAGACATTGTGAGTTGATCATTGGACAATTGTGCACCCACAGTTCTTCAAGGGAAGGCAAACACCCAAACCTTTCTACTGGTACATACTTCAGACTTGTGCAGTCTTTAATCAATATCTTCTTGATGGCAGGCATATAAGTTGGTTGTAGAAACTGTTCAAGGCTTAATAACCTCGGGCAGTCGATAACCATTAACTCTGTTAATGATGAAAAAATAGCAGGGTCATCGAAACCATGAAACCGGCTTCGAAGGTGAAGTCGAAGGTCTTCACCTGGATAACATTCAAGACGTACAGATTTGATATTGGTGGGAAGGTGTAATGCCTCAAACACTTCTATCTCATTATTCTCTAGATATCCTGGCATATGCAATGTCCCTTCAGACCATTTCAGAGTTAAACTAGAAAAAAAATCCTCCTTCAAAATTTCAATTAGTGCTGCCTCATCCTTGTTTATTTCAGAAATATTACATATAGACAAATCTCTTGTGATCAGATCAAAGTTATTTACCAACCAACCTAGCATGAATCTTAAGAAACTGCGATTCAAACTTATGTAGATTGATCAGGTTACTAAATCCTTTGGGTATTATCGAAAAACTGCATTTCGGAACAAAATACTGCAGATTATAGAGGTGACAAAATGCTTCAGGAATGTGCTTGAAATCGCAAGAATCCAAGATTTTAAGGCACACGAGATTCTTCATGTTGCTAATACTATCGGCAACCCCCACTTAGAGATAGAGGAACAGACCGGGACACGCATGCACAAAAGTTCAAGTACACCATTTCTCCATCACAACATTACCTGTTTCACTATCCAAAGACATGTAGCAAAGTAGGGTGCGCAACTTTGTTTGCTTGCATAGATTCAATAAATCGAACGGTTAAAATCTTCGCTTCGAACACGGATAGATGACGTACATTTTGAGGAATCCTTTGAAGATCAGTTTTTTTTTTATTATAAAGCACTCGTCCTTTGAAACCGGTTGTGCCATGTCATGCATCAGATCATGTATTACATATTTCCCATGAACTTCCCCTGAAAAAATGACAGTTGTGCAAGTTCTTCAAAGTACTCACAACCAATTTGTTGAAGTGGAATGTTACATTGAGGTTCCACAAAGCCTTACGCCACCCAAATTTCGGCTAAATCTTCCATTACAAAATTGTAATCTTCGGAATTTTACACAAACACAAAATGAGAAGCATCTCTTTAAATGGAATGGTAAATACATATAGCTCAACCGAAGAGTTTGGCAAAATGTCGTCTCCTCTTGTCTAAGCTCCCACAGTTGATCAGTAAAGAATCATATTCCAATGTGTTGGGTCAAGGCTCCTTCCTAGCGGCGCCCAAGGGTTTTTGCAGCTAAAGGAGAGCCTTTCAACTTTGGGAGTAATTGCTCACCAATCCGTTCCAACTCGGGATTATTGTTGGAGCTATCGGATCCAAACACACATAGTTTGAAGAAATTCTTAAAGACATTATCCTTCAAACCCTCTAGTAGAAAGGGATCCATCGTCCCGCACTATATCGGCAACCTTTTGAGACCTAGTCGTGAGAAGCATCATGCTTCCTTCAAGTGCATGTTTAAAAGGTGCATAGAATGTCTTCGAGCTCCCCATTTTCAGCCCACATGTCATCAAGAACAATTAAGAATCTTTTTGTTGTAGAGTCTATTTGCAAGATCGGTCCAAGAGAGTTTAAATTATCGTTGGTTGGCGCTTTACCGAAAAATTGTTCTATGGTCTCTTTAGTTAACCTCTTGACATCAAAGTCATCCGAGGCACAAATCCAAGGTATTATATCAAAGTGAGATTTCACTTGAGGATGGTTGCAGATATTTTGGGCCAAAGTAGTTTTTCCAACACCTCCAATTCCAACAATGGGCAAAACTGGAACACTTGTTATTGTTGCTTTATTATAGACAAGGGAAGCATAAACTTGGTCGCTGCTGATGAACAGATTGCACTTCTTTTCCTCTTGGGTCTAGAAGTACCACTTGAAGTATTTGCGGGTACACCAAGCAGTCTAATAAGCTTTTGTGTTTCATCATCACGGCCAAATACCTTTGCCTCAATGAGGAAAGAAGTAGTC
Source organism: Hyparrhenia diplandra (assembly GCA_015847255.1). Classification (NCBI taxonomy): domain Eukaryota; kingdom Viridiplantae; phylum Streptophyta; class Magnoliopsida; order Poales; family Poaceae; genus Hyparrhenia; species Hyparrhenia diplandra. The sequence goes on from JADLZK010012143.1 coordinate 38,571, forward strand.
TCGGGTCCTGACCGATCCGTCAAACCGTGGAATTGCTTGATGTAAGCCCATTGCCTTGAGTAGCCTAAAATGGTTATCTAGCGTCTCTTTGATGTGAGCCAATTTATTCAAGTTACCTTGAATGGAATTTTGAAAGAATTTAGTGCCGGTTTCTCGACGATGTCGCACTGCCCTCAGTTTTAACCTTCGCTCATAGTATTGAAAATCCTCTAGAAAGTCTTACGCATCATATATGGCAGCTTTTAAATTCTGGAAGGAGCTTTAATACACACTTCTCATGACTCCTCCACTCTGCTCGATCAATAAAGCTGTACATTACTGGTATAGTATCTCGAAGCCATTGTAGAGAACTCTGCAACTTTAGTACATCATCTTCCTTAAATTCTTGATTTTGTGCTCCATTCCAATAAGATCCCGAGAGATCTAAGCCACTGGAAAAAGCCGACACACTCATTGAAGCCGGTAATGGCCTCTATGACTGGTTGTATGTTGCTCATGTTCATATTGACTTGACTCAAGATTCTGCAGTCATTTGTGTTGGATAAATAGTAAATTTACAGAATATTAGAAAGTTATATCTTGTGGTCACATTTTATGACAAGAGAATTGATGAAGCCAATATTCTTTTCATAGAAATATAGCAGTCATCATTAAATCATGGTTTGGACAGATACTAAGTTGGTAAGCGATAATGAACATGGACAACAAAACTTGAACCTATTACCACAATATGATAAGTAGAGACTTCATAAGATGTTCATATAGTTTAGAGTGGAATAATAATATGGAACCATTGCAAAGGAACAAAACAATTAATGAATGCGAAATTGCAACTATGTTTTGTTGGTCCATTGGAAATAGCCTCCAGTTGAGTTGGTTAAGCGGCTTGAGTCATAGTACTCCTTACTTCTTGGGTTCGAATTCCCATGAGAACGTTTTTTTTTTCTTGAAAGCACCATCAGAACGAATTTTTAGGCTGGGTTAAAATTCCCTTATCTATCACATGCTAAAGCACCTTGATCGTGGTCATTCTCACATGGGCTACGAAAATGTTGTGTATTAGTGGGACAGGGGATCAGGGGTTTTTCCTGACCTGCGTGTGGTAATGTCTTCTTTTTTTTTTGAATCGGTAATGTCTTTTTCTTAATGTAATGTCGAGGGTTGTCTTACCCCGCAATCTAATAGGCCAAACGCAATCTAATGTACATATGTGTGTGTATATATAACAAGACAACCAATACAGAGAACTCTAGAACTTTCCAATTCTTTATGGTGTTAGAGCTGTTGGGATTGGCGAGTGATTGAGCCATGGAGTAGCAGTGCTCGGTGGCGACAACATAAATCCGCTTGCTTTGGTGGAGGTGTGTTGCATGCGCATGCCCAAGGTTTGAAGGGCACAACTGGGGGAGCTATCATAATGTGTTGGTTCAAGGTGTTGAGCACCTTATCTGCCTATGTCATACAAGACATGACATATGCGATACATGCATGCATGACCAAGGAGTCGACACTTGGATGTTCCTTATTGAATTTTGAGATATTTAAAGAGTAGTCGAGGAAAGGGCCGCATGTTTAAGAATCTTGGCCACTTAAATGTGGAAGGGTATCGACCTATCGTGATGCTGATTGGGCTAGTTGTGTATTGATGATAGGAGATCAACTTCAAGCTACTTTATCTTTGTTACAGATTTAGTGTCATAGAGGAGCAAAAAGTAGTCAATTGTATCTCATTAAATAGCTGAAGCAGAATATAGAGACACATCTCTTGGATTGCGTGAAATGTTATGGGTATATGGATCTTTCTTACCACAATTAAATGGGCGAAGGAAAGGCCCCTTGAGGTTTTTGTGTGATAATAAGTCAACGGTTAGTACTGCAAATAATCCTGTTCAGCACGACGAGACAAAATCAAGATGTGGAGATAGATTTCTTCGATCTTTGTCAAGGAGAAATGATATGATGATGGTATAGTAGAGGTAAGCCATGCAAATTCATGCGATCAAAGAGCTGACTATTTCATAAAAGATTCAGGAGTAAATCCATTTAATTTAGCATTTTAAAATATGGGAATCATAGATATTTATCGCATCTTGAGGCCAATTCTGTGTAACGGGTGCATAACAAGACCAGCAATACAGAGAACTGTAGAACTTCCCGATTCATAGGATACATGGTGTTGTCTTGTAGGATGATTACCTTTTTTATCGCAGGATATAATCAGTAACCGCCGCCCTTCCTGTCTCTTGCCATCTCCAATCGCGTACACATTCCAAAGCAGAGGTGATCGATCATTCACCTGTCATTTGTGTTGGTTCCAAAAGAAAACAGATCAGCAGGTAGCTAGCGAATGCGAAAGGAAGGTTAAAATGCCAAACTTGAGTCATGTGCTGCTTACAGGATGGATTGCAAGGTAGATCAGCAGTCTGCAGAGCAGATTAGTTGGCCTCGTTTATACTTGAAGTAGTCTTCAGGCTGAGAAACATCTACCTGACGATGTAAGCAACGATGCCTCTGTTCTTTACATATACGAGAAAGTAGAAGACGACGGAAGGCCGACGGCGATCTCGAGGCTGCGTTGCTGGCAGGCCTGTGAGAAGACCGCCCGGCCGGGAGGCTAACAATGTCAGCTCAGAAGTCTGGTGCTGGGGATATGTTATACAAACTGCAACTTGCCAATCTAATAGGCTCATATGTAAACTACTAAGGCACTGATAGCACCTCAACGTTTTCGTGGAATCTTCATGCAATGGACGAAAATTTCTTAATTCCAATTGTTCGTACCGTGGCATTTCATTTGAGTACTACTAAAAACCAGACTACTCCTCATCAGTACCCTTTTGAACACAACTAGCATGAAAACAGCCAGAAAACCTATCAACCGTTTTCCACTTCTACATTTGAATACGAAAACGAAAACAAAAGCGGTAAGCCCGACACAAACATATAAATACTTGATTTGGTGGCAATCGGATCATGCCGTCCCTTTATAAATATATAAATAATAATATTGTTGGAGCCAAGGCTTGGAATCTTACTGGCTTCAAATTCGTGAAGATGCTTTCCAGAGGTGCGCTATGCAGTCTGACAGAGGAATGCCATGCTCACTTTGACAGACAAAGAATCTCTCGTTTCTGTTTTACTACAAATAGACATGGAGGAGTACCGCACAAGTTGTAAACTATCTTAGGCCTTGTTTAGATGGCTAAAAATTGGAACCGCTTTGTCACATCGGACACTGTACAGGGCTAAAAATTGGAACCGCATGTCACATCGGACACTGTAGACGTTTCGTTTGTTAGTGGTAAATATTATCGTACCATGGAGTAATTAGGCTCAAAAAAATCGTCTCGGAATGTACATCTAAACTGTGTAATTAGTTATTTTTTTTACCTACATTTAATATTCCAAACATATGTCTTTTGGTGTATTTAATGTGATATGATGGAGAGAAAGTGGAAAAAAGGTTAGAAATTTTAGCCATCTAAACAAGGCCTTAAAACAGAGGAATGTCATGCTCACTCTGAGTCTCTGACAGACAAAGAATATCTCGTTTCTCGTCTCTGTTTTACTACAAATACTTATGATTGTAAATTACTACAAATAGACATGGCAGCCGGGTCCAACAATTTTCGTGCACCCGCGCCGCCCCCACCAAACACCACATGGGTAGAGGAAGACCTGAATTGATGTTAAGATAGTTTAGGGTTCCCAATACAAAAGTACTTGTTTGTACTAATTTCTGAAACACTGGTAGCTTAATCGTGACAAAGGGGGTCGTGAACATGACTGGAATGCAACGGCGAGGCCAAATGATCAAAAGATTCGGGCGAGGAAGGCGGCACGGCGTGATAAACATGCGCCGGACGCCGAGACTGGCTGAAGCGGCGTCCAGCGCCAAGCCTCGGAGCGCCCAACGGTACCCCCGAGTTGCGGGTCTTTACGACTGCATCGGCGCGTCGCCGAACGCGTTTGGCACTCCCGTGGTGAGCGTCCGCGGCCCCTTGATTCGCGGGGTGATACGGACTGCGTCCGACGCCCTGTGGTGGCGTCCCGACGCGGTATGCACGCGTGCGTGCATGACGAGATTTTCCCTGTTCGAACCGGTTTAGTTTCTATTCGGTTTTTGAAAAGGTGTGGTGATTGAAAATGTATCTAATGCAGTTTTCTAAGGGATAAGACCCCCTACATAATAAGAGGTTCTTGGCCGATTTGATCCCATCTACATCCAAAAGATCAAAGATCAACTACCAACTCCTTAAACCCTAATTTCTCTTCTTCAACCCCTCTACCTTGTTGTTCGGTCTTCTCCCGATGTGATTTCCGGCGATTCTAGGCGGCCATGCTGGTCCTAGGAGACCTTCGTGTGCATCCTCCCGACGGATCTTTCTGGAGGGTGTTCCGAAGCTTTTTTTCCGGTCAAGAACAAGCTCTACATCGGTTTCTCCCGTCTCTAGATCGGTTTAGTCGATTACGCTTTGGTTCTTACCGTTTGCAGGTTCCGAAAGCAACCTCATGGGCGTCCAAGACCCTCGAGTGTTTGTGCGAACCCTAGTTTGCGTCAACACACGGTTTTGGGGTTCAGGTTCAAGTTTGGTTTCGGGTATAGTTTTCCACCCGTGGATATCCAATGGATATCAAACATAAATTATTTAGAATTAAAAACTCATGTTTTATAATATGTTAATAATAACTTGTTTACTTAGACTATTAAATTTATTCCAAGTTGACTCATGAAAATATTTATTATTTGTGTTTTTCACCCGCGAGTTTGGTTCTCGGTGATGGTTTTTCACCCGAATCAGTTTCGGGTTCAAGTTCGGGTTTGGGTTTCGACTTGGGTTTCAGTTTTGGGTGCATGGAGACTCCACCCGATCCAAAAATGATCTGATGTCATCCTTACACTTAATAAATCAAGGAGCTAAATAGATGATTTTATAGTTTGGGGATCCATATGAGAATTGTGTAATACTTTACAGACCGTCCATGCAATTTACTCTTTTAAAGACAAAGACATCTGGGAACTAACACTATGTGAACATGCAAATGTCCTATCACCAAAAGGACTATTCCAGGTCTAGGAAAAGGCATACATTATCAAAAACATATACATTTTGTTGGAAACACACACAAGGACATTGGTTGGTTAGGTGTAACCTATAAATATGTGTCCCTGGTAAGAGAAAGACAACCTTTGGTTGTGCGCACTATGATTGGTAATTTTAGATGTTCAACCATAAAGTTTTTGCCATAAATATTATTAGAAGAAGAACAAAAAGAAAAGAGTTGACAAAACTAAACAGTGTTCAAGCCTTCGCCATCCTCTTGCTCTACATCAATCTCTTTCTCCTCTACCTCCACTCCTTCCTCTCCCTCTTCCTATTATCTCCACCTCCAATTGCATCTTTGTCTCCCCTCATCCTCATCTTATCATCTATCTCTTTCTCTTTCTCGTTTTTTTTTTTTAATTTTTCGACAAGTGTATTAGCTTATAACTTCAATCACTATGGTTGCTAGCGACCACAATAATATTTGTAGTTTCTAAGATATTACCTTTAACACTTTTAGCCCGATGGTTCTCATTATATCGAGATAAATCTACAAATTGTCTTCAAAATTAGAGAAGTGTAAAAGATCTAGCCGCATGGGATGCCTATCCGCACGGACATGGCGATATTCGTGGTTGTTTTGTCCGTATATGCACCTGAAATTGATAAAGCGATATAAGTTAACACATGCCCTTTTATCTTTGAAAGAGATGCTCCAGGACCGAGGCGATGTCACTTTTAACACTTTCTTTAGTTTTCAAGATAATGTGCAAATGGGTTGTGACAACAATGGTAAACCCAAGCTAGAGTTTCTGAAAATGTCATGAAGACTACAGTTGCTAGAATTATCATCGTTTTCTATGATACACTTCGGTCTAAAACTATATAGGTGAAAAGAGATCCCGCAAGCCGATAAGGTGGTGGGGTCAATTGTCCGATAATGTTTAAACAATGAGAATGAATCACAATATAACTTTGCACAATAATCCGTTGAGAAGTGCAAACTTCATGATAGTTAGGATAGACACGCTCGATCATGTAATTGGTGAAAATTTAGGGTTGGTGTTTTGCAAACTAACGAAGGAGCTGGTTATCATCGATGAAAACATGTTGATACTACAGAATAAGAATGGGATGGCATCGGTTAGCGACTTAACATCGTCGATCCCACGTTTCAGGAGGAGGAAGAGCAACAAGAGGAGGTGCAAGAGCAGCAGGAGGAAGAGAAGGTGGAAGGAGGAGGTGGAAGAGGAAGAGGAAAAAGAGGGAGGGAGAGGAGCAGCTCGTGATGGACGAGGAAGAAAGGAAGGCAGAGGAAGAAGATGTGGGGCGGATGTAGCAGATGGGGGCATAGGATAAAAAGGAGAGACTGAGGAAGAGGATGGTGAAGGAATGAGGTCAAGTCGATCTCAAGGAGTGCCAATTGAAGCTTGCTTTTCTTGAAAACAATGTTAGCGTCATGGTTTCTACCGACATTTTTGTTTTTGATGTAGTATTTGTGGTTAGATGAACTTGTTTTTGTTGATAGCCTTCCTTTTTGTTGTACTTGTGTGGGAGTTTTTGTTGATAGCCTTCCTTTTGTTGTACTTGTGGGAGTTTAATTTCAGGAACTAAACTATATTTTAGATGGTATCCCATTTGCATGCATTTTGATTGGATTTGCACAGAAGGACATTGCTGGTTGGTTAAGTGTCTGAAGCTATAAATATGTTGCCCAAGACTGTTATGACTGCAACACTCTGATCTGAGTCGTTTCATATGTTTAGTTGTTGGTTGGTTAAGTTGATATGAATGAAAACAAAATCTCTTATGTAAGATTTGCCATATGCTTAGCACAAAAGGCGAGATCAGGTTTCAACGATCGCCACTAGTAGAGAACAAACCTTTAGTCGATTCTCGATTTAGCATTAGTCTTGGACTTTTTTTTTTTTTTTTTTTTTTGCGTCCGGGACTAAAGACTTTTTGTCCCGATTGGTATCACCAACTAGGACTAAAGCTCACTCTTTAGTCCCGATTGGTGTTTCTAGCCGTGACTAAAGGTCTCATGCCTTTTGTCCCGGCTCATAACACCCCGGTTAGTGTTATGAGCCGGGATAAAAGGTCCTTTTAGTCCCGGTTGGTGTTACGAGATAAGACAAAAGGTTCTTCGAGCAATAGTTCAAACGAAAACATCTCCTTTAAGGTCATATGTGTTGTGTAGGTGGAGTGGTTAGATGCGCGTGAGGCCATGCACGATGTCTTGGGTTCTAATCTCTTGCAATAGCATTTGTCCCGGAAGCTTAGTCTTGGTTTGGGAAACCGGGACTAAAAGTCCTTCCCAACCGGGACTAAAGCCTATATTTGTACTAGTGCGTTGACTTGATTAAAGAGCACTGCACTTGTCTCGGTTGCAATAGCATTTGTCCCGGAAGCTTAGTCCTGGTTGGGAAACCGGGACTAAAAGTCCTTCCCAACTGGGACTAAAGCCTATATTTGTACTAGTGCGTTGACTTGATTCAAGAGCACTGCACGGACTCGTGGCTAATAAGATGTGACGCTAGATGTCATCCATCCGCATTATTTTTTTTTTTTTTGAAAGCGTGCCGTTGGCACGTATTGTATTAAGGGAAACTAGAGTTTTACACGACGCGACGCCTTAGCCAAAACAATTGGCCGCAACGCATGTAAGCACACATACAAGAATCGCCGGCTCTAACGGCGGAGCTCCATAGATGTACTTAAAAAGGAAACCTATTGCGCGACAAGAGTAGAGAGAAGCAGCTATGGCGGCGGTGGACTTCCCTCATATGCCCTCCTCTTCCGTGGCCGCATCATGGGGAAGAGGTCGCGCGCATATGTTCCCGCTTACCGGACGAGACGCCGTCTCCGGTGTTTCCGAACTTGCCTTCCAAAGATGGGGTCCGGAGTGCCCGACGCCGCGCCGATCGGACGGCCCTCGAGCTTGTTGAGCAACACCTTCGCCGCCGCGCGCTCGGGGTGGGTCACGCCGCCCCGACTTCGCCGAGGCGGGTGTTGCGTCGTGAAGGACCACTCCTCGTCGGTGACTCCGGGACTGCGCGAAGGAGTGGCTGGCCGCTGAGGATGGGCTCGTCAGCGGCGGGGTGATCGCCGATGTGAAGGCCTGGACGGAGGCGGCAATGAGGGCCCGCCGACGACCTCCCTAGAAGGTCCGCCTATGTCCACGACCGATGAGTCCGCGGTTTGGCGAGTAGCCGGCGTGGTACGGGCCCGAGCCGGAGCGTAGGGAGGGGAGGGGCCGGGGTAGCCTTTGGGGGGCTTGGCGTCCCTCCAACGTCGTGCTCGGGCACAGGCATAGGCCGGGATCCGAGATAGTCTCGACCCCGTCCGCCACCGGCACAAGGTCGTGGTAACTCGGCGAGAGACCTGGCTTGCCCACCCGGTCGTCCGAGCCGCCGGGCGATCGTGGGCGGCGGCGTGGGGCTCATCGCAGAAGGCCCGACCGATGAAAGGGAAGCCACCTGGGGAACCTCCTCCACCGCGGGCGCGCGGGGGTGCGAGCTCCGGCCGTTGACGAGGCGCAACCTCGAGCTCGGAAGGCACAAGCTCCGCCCACCACCGAGTGGAAAGCAGGCGGTGGGGGTTGCGGGTGCCTCGCAACAACGGCGAATCCCGGCCGCCACCCTGTCGGCCCACCGGTCGACCCATGGCGACTCGGTGGGCAACGAAGAGCACGGCCGTAGCGTAGAGCGTGGGCGCGGGAGCGGGAGTCCCGCCGATGATGACCTTCAGCGGAGGAGAGGGCCTTTCCAAAACTGCAGCATGGACGCCGAAGGGGCCGGACATGAAATCGCCCGACGAGGACGGTGGCGGCGGGGGTATGGACGGCCCCGGCAGACGTGTAGTCGATCCCCTGCGCGGCCGGCGACGCCGACGGCGAACATGCCCCCCGTGGCAGACACGCTGAGACGCGCCGAGGCGGGCGACGGCGCCGAAGCTTGCAGCCCTCGCCCGGTGCATCGCGGCTGGCAGAGAGACAACGGGGGGGGAAGTGCATCGGGCAGCAGCGACGTGATCCCCCGGCCGGGCGGTTGAAGCAGACCGATGAGAGGAGTCGCACACAGCCGCCCTGTGACGCAGGTCGAGGCGAGCGATGCCGCGCCCACGCTTGCGCCTCTAGACAAGAGTGAAACCATCGGCATCACCAGGAGCACGGCTCGAGGCGGCGGTGCCCGATGGTTGACGTTGAGGCAGGTGTGCGCGGGACGCTACCGGGCCGGATGACGACCCGATCCGCGTGGTGGTGGCACCCGCCCGAGGCGCCACAACGGGGGCATCGGCCACGCCGGGCTTGGCGACGACGGCACCGCGACGGCGGTCACGGCAAGGCGGGCGCCTCGCCGCAAATACCGCGACGCCCGCTGGGCGGTCACAACGGCGGCCATCTCAAGAACTCCTCCGGTTGCCCCCGAGAGGGTTGGACGGCGAGACGTGCCACGCGACGGTGGGGGCCTCCTCGCCGGCGGCGTCATTCTCGTCATCGAGGAATCGGAGTAGACGGGCGCCATCCGCGGGGAGACCGCTGCGGCCGGAAGGGGAGCGCCGAGGTCGGAGTCGCCGGAGAGAGAGTCGTTCTCCCAACGTAGCAGCTTGTTCCCGCCGGCCGAGAGATGGCCGGGGGGACGAACGGGCAAAGATCAGCGGAGAGAGGCGGTAATTTCGGGGCGGGGGTGCCGCTCGAACGCCGCCAGCTGCGGTTAGCTTGCGGTGAGCGGGGTTCCGCGGGCACCGCGAGGTCCCGAGGGGCGGAGGGGTCGTGGGCTGCGGCCGATCGCGACAGGCCCCCAACAGCACCATTCACGAGCTCGCCCTCCTCGGCGCCCTCGAAAGGGTACCGGAGCGCCGCCGGAGCGCACGAGGCAGCGGTGGCCGGCGGGCGCGCAGCACAGCGCCGGTGGCACTAGAGGCCGGCGGCTGCCTTCCCTCCCTCAGAGCTCGGTGGCCTCCCACGGGCCATCACCGGGGCCGCTGGGAGAGACAGAGCCGTCCCCCCTCCGGGCCGGCGCTGGCAACAGCGATGCCGGGTGGAGGGCGGCCGGCGGCACTTGCGGGGAGGAAGCGGGGGCGCACCCGAGGTGGAAGAACGCAGCCGACGGACGCCGGCCGCGGAGGAGACGCCACCGCCGCGCCCGACAGAGCTCCCGCGACCGCCGGAGAAGTGACGCGGGCGACGGAGGCCTCGATCCCGCCGGGACATGGGGCAGCGCCGAGAGAAGCCCATCGGCGGAGAGCTCGGGGAGCGGAGGTGGCGGATCGGGGCTTGGAAGTGAGGAAGAGGGCAGGGATGGAGGGGATCTGGCCGGGCAAGGTGCCGGCGGCCAGGGGAGGACGGAGGGGACGAACGGGTCGGGGTCGCCCGTGTCCATCCGTGTCCATCCGCATTATCATTTGGGCTATCTTTTGCCCGAGCATCAAATGTAGGTAAATAAAATAACTAATTACACAAGTATGGATATACTTTGCGAGACAAATCTTTGAGTCCAGTTAGCTCATGGTCGGACAACAATTACCACAGATAAATAAGAAGTGCTACAGTACCAGAATTTTAAGCAACTAAACATAGCTCCTTGCATCTTCATTTCAGCCACGCGTGGGAGATACGGAGTTCAGAATGACGGCCCAAATTATCTTTCAGTCATCACGAGGCTCCTCCCTTGTAGGCACGGTCGTCAGGCTAGTTAGTAGTAAATGGAAAAAAAAAATCCTGCTCACCCCTACCCCTATAACTATGCTCTGACATAAAAAAAAAAATGGCACATTTTGCTTGCATTTCAGCGGTGAACGACAGTCTGAATGATCGATCCAATATCAGTTTTTTTTTCTTTTTTTAAAAACCTCGATCAATTATCAGTTGGTTGGGTTCAATTTAAAAACACGGGACCGTTCTATCCCACCCTAGTCCCTAGAACTTCTCTCAGTTGCTGGGCGAGGCCCGAGGCCCACAGTTTATACTTTTTTTTCAAGAGCACGCCGTAGGCACATATTTCATTAAGCAGAAAGGCCCACGGTTTATACTAAGGATAAAATTGTCGGAACTGAACAAGTATTGGTAGATGGAAAACTTTTAGCAAAAATGTTCAATGTAATGAGAAAAATATTTTAGCATCATAGGAAAGGTGACCCACGTTCATATAAATGTCGGAAGTGAGTTCATAAAAATATTAAGTTTTCAAAAAAGTTCATAAAAATATAATAGCGCGCATCACGGATATATATGGATGAATAAAATGACCATTTCTTCCTTTGTTTTGTTCTTTGAAACTGAACCGACATACTACAATCAGGAAGTTTGGTTTCCTTTCATGTCAAATGAGTCTCTGGCCGATTATTTGAACAGGAAGTGAGGTTGATTAATTGGCATTTCACCAACCACCACTACTTATCAAGTGTGCTTGTTCTCCTTGTACGTGTTCCAGTTCTGGGTGCAATCAGCAATACAAGCTGCAGCAGCACTGGCATCAGTTGTCCCTGCCTATTCATCAAAGTGTAACAAGCTAGTTTAGAAGCACACAACGCATACATGTCTTCTCTCGAAAAAAAATACATACATGTCTGTACAACAGGTCAACGAGTATAAAACTGTTTTTTACTGTGCTTTTATTAACGATAAGTAAGAGTTTACAACAAACATCTCGAAACAAAAAAAGTTACGAAGAAAATCACGAAACAAAAACAAGCCAACGAGTACAAAACTGGTTGTATGAACTATGAATAAGTTGCTTATTACTGTCAGTGATCTGTGTCATGCCGCAGATGGAGGTGATGCAGATCTTGGACTTGGAGCAGTCGGCAGCACCGAACGTGGCGTCGTGCACCTCTTCGGAGACGACGGTACAGGTCTCACGCACTTGACTGTGCAGAACCACCCAGTCGCTGAAACACCCACAGTGCCTCTTTGCCACGTTGTTATGAGTTCAAGCTCCAAACACACGGGAAGCCTAACCCGAACTCTTGTTTCATTTAGATATATATGCTATACTTTCGTTACTCCAAAAAGAACAATATCATCAGTCCGCTTTGATTTCTGGGGTCGTCGAAAATAAGTCTCCCGCTCGGCTAAAAGAATTCCTTGAAAAGACATTCACATATATAATGTGTTTCTCCATAACTTTGCAACCTGGTAACTTCCGCACGTCAGACGAGCCATGTGCACGTCATAAATTTATCAAGGCCTATATTCTAGCAAAATTTACTTCATTAATATTACAAAGAGTTAAATGCACCGTAGGTTCATGAACTTGAACAACCATGCCAAATAGGTCAATTAATTTCACAAGTTTGAGAGGTCAATTTGCACAGCTATGCAAGTTCATAGGCCAAAACACCGCGAGCAGGCCAAGTGTTATATGTGCCTGGCGTGCGAGAGCGCGGGAAGACCAATCAATTGAAATGCCCGTCGACACGGCAACGCCGCCCGCGCCTGGCCTGTTCAGCGACCAGTCTAAGGGTTGGCCGGCCCATAGGCACGGTGGCCCGAAGTGGACCGTGCGCGGCCTAGACGCTGTGGCCGGCACCTAGGAGACATGCGCGCATGACCGGTCACGCATGGGACGACCTTATGATCTGAGAGTAGCATTCATGCAGGTAGCTAGGACTCCTAGCTAGTAGCTCTCAAGGAATGGCACTTTTGCCCCTGTGGTGTCATCGTGTGCCTATGCATCGTGGTACTCTTTTTATAATAAGCATCATGGTACTTGGTTGTACTTGTACATGTGTCGTGGTTCTAAACCACGGTTACAGTAGCAAGTGTGTGCGCTTCGACGGCCTAGGTCAAGAGACAAATGACACAGGATGTACACTGGTTCAGGCAAATCGGTGCCCTAGTCCAGTCGGAGTCACTAGTCCGAGCTCAGAGCGCGTTAGAGGGGTGGCTACAAGCTTGTCGAGAGAGGGAGCGAGCTCTCAAGTCTCGAGATTGAGGCAGATGCCAATATTGTGAGTGGTGTGTGTGTTGGAGGCTAAGATTGCGTGATCTTGCTTGCCCTTCTCCGATGGTCCAGAGGTCCCTTTTATAGTCACAAGGGAGGCACAAGAACAGCCACCGGGTGAAGGGAAAAGAGAATACAGGGGAGGGGGGAATGGAGGCGTGCGTATGCTACGGCTAGCGAGCCTCGGTCTTGTCGTAGCCATCCTTGTTCGTAGACCTGCTCGGTTAGAGATGAGTACCGAGTCGTTGACGAGCTCATGGCGTGCTCGACGAGCTCGGAAGCTATCTTCCCTGTCGTCTTGTTGTAGTTGTTTTCACGTGTGGGTTCATACAGCTGTGGAGCGGGAATCCGGTCGTTGGCGAGCCCCGTGACGCTCTGGCGAGCTCCGTGAGCTGTTTTTTTCTATGGCTGCCGGGCGCGGGGTTCCGACGGTAGCCGTGAATCGAATTCGAGAAAAGGTAACGCCCCGGCCGCTGTTCAGACGGGCGTGCGTTTCGGTCGCCAGGGCCTGCAATCGTCGACTTCGAGGTCGGCAGGTGACTCGGCGGGGCGCGGTGGGGTCGTGCGGGCGATCGGCGGCGCGACGCCGCAGAAGGCATGATTACCTTCATCGCCTAGCGGTTGGCGGGATGCGAGCTCGGCATCTCGGACGAGATGTCGCGTCTGCGGGTCGGTGGGAGGCGGTTCGTCTTGGCTACGCCAAGACGGCTATGATGTCAGGGCATCCCTACCCGTGGAACTGTAGATTGGACTTCTTGCGGTCCCCGGTCGAAAACGAGGCGTAGCCGTAATGATGAGCTCAGTACAGCGTTGGTAGCCCTGACTCCTATCGCTCCGAGCTCGAGCTAGCGCGAGTCGGACGAAGTCGTTTGACAGTTTGGGCCCCTATTACTCCGAGCTCGAGCTCGTACGAGTCGGAGGAGGTTGTTTGGCTTTGCGAGGCCGTGGGGCTTAACGTAGTGGGTCCGGAGCTCGCTCGGGAGTCCTGATCTTTCCCTGAGGTGGGCCCGCGAGTGCGGCGAGCTCAGACAATGTCGTGAGCTCGGGGCTAACCTGCCCTCGCGTAGGTATTCCCGAGCTCGTGCGATACGGAGATTCGCCAAGAGCTCAGAGCTCGCTCGGAGCGGGACGAGTTCGTGAGCTCGGAGCTCATGCGAGGTGGACTTTTGCGCATGACTCTTGGAGCTCGCCTGAGGCGGAATCCGGGCCTCAGGGCAGTCCTTGTACTCGGCCCTGCTTGCATGCGCATCCGAGTGATTCGCCGTCAGACCTAAGCCCCAGATCAGTGCTTAAGTTGGGGAATCCATGATCTTGGCCCCCGACAACATGGCACTCTCGTCTCTACCTCTACATGGATGATGGATGGATGACTGTTCAACGAGTCTACTCATGAAATTTAAATTTTAGTTAGTATTTTTGCATTTAATTTAGTATAAAAACTTTTCAAGCACGAGTAAGCTAGCGTTGCAACTGGCCGTGCTTTGGTATGCGCGCATATTCTTCATGGAAGACATGGCACTTAGCATTGTTGGTGGCCTCAAGCTTGCGGCGGCACGGAGAACACTTCACATGTCCGATGCACTTCAAGCATGCAATCATCAGCCCATACGTGGTCATCTATCAAAAGAAAAAATCTTAACACACTACTGCATTTAGAAACTGATGTGTGTCAACTGACAATCATAAGCGCTTGATGAAACAAAGTGTTATATATTCTCGCTCCATCCCTTGATATATAAATCCTAATAATAGTTGCTTTACTTTATTTTTGAGTTAAATGTATTGTATGCATAGTTGTACCAAATAGGTATATCAACTACAAAACTAGATATTTGGCCCCTCAAACTTGCAAACCCATTCACTCCAGGTAAAAAAAAGGGGCTAGTTTTGGCATTTGGACCTAGAGTGAACGGGTTCAAAAGTTTAAGGGGGCAGATATCTGATTTTCTAGTTGATGGACCTATTTGGTATAGTTTTGCAAGTTCATGGACCTATAGTATATTTAACTCTATTACAAATTCGGCTTGTTTGGCATGTCTTCGAGCGCAAAGACTGTACCTCGCTTTTTAAAAGGTAGCGGGGTTGGTGCTGAAATAGTATAAAACTATCAAGGGACTAATTTTTGCCTCTATTTGGTTGGCGCTAAAATAATATTAAAGCGTCGAGGGGCTAAATTTCGCCTATATTTGCCCTGTTGTCTTAAAAGGTAGCGAGGTTGGCACGAAATAATATAGAACCACTAAGTATGGGGGGGTTAGCGCTGAATTAATATAAAAGCATCGAGGGGCACGTTTCGCAGGCCTCGATTTGCCCCGTCGCAAAAAGATAGCCCAATATTGGAAAATTGAAACCCAACAATTCATCACTATGAACAATGACTTCGGTCTCATCAACATTTCAGGAAGAAGGAACCCATTGGCACCTTCGACATCTTCGACTTCGCCATCGCCAATATTTTGGAGTGAAGCGATCACCATCTTCAAAAGAATCTCACAAGCGCCAACCAAGAGAGGTTGGTGCGGAGCCCCTTGCACAAGCAACCTGCTCAAAGACTGAAGCTTTGCTTGGCGCCCGTGAATGAAGGTTTGACGACATGTCATGATCATCTATGACCATTTTTCCCCGTCAACCGCTTCGACTACTAACTATGTTGCGAGGAGCAAGTCGCCAAGAAGCCAGGCCACGAGAGGCGCGCAAAGGGTACTATAGAAGACAAGTCGAAGACTAGCTAAGTGTGAAGTAATCCCTAGACTATCCATGTGTAGATGAAAGTCGTGTACCAAATCTAAGTTGTAATTGGGGCCACACCTTATTGTATTCATCTATTGGGTTTGAAACTTCTTCGATTAAAACCGAATAGCTGAGGGGCTACTGTTGGGGCCGGGTGTGTCATACATTTGGAACCTTGCCATCATCTTTTAGGCCCATTTGGATGGGCTAACTCTCAACATATAATATTTTGGGGCCATTTATAGTCCAAGTGAGTCCAAAGGATCTATATGTAACTCATGATAACACTTCAGTAAATATAAGCCCTACTGAGTCCATGAAGAGTCTCCTATCCCACTTCCCCTATAAAAGGTTAGGAAGGGGAGGTGGAGACGAGAGAGGAAAAGGAAGTTGATCGATCACTTTTTTTCTCTTCTATTTGTTCATTTACTCAACCATATATTCATCCATCCATTTTTTGTTGGCTAAACCAACACTACAGTAGTTGTTCGACCGTTTAGTGTTTAGCGTTTAGATGAATGTTGCTCTGATAAACTCCATAGCATAGTTTTATCTTATGGGCTTAAATGGTAACCATAGAGCGGTCCATTGAATATAACATTGCTCCTCTTCCACAACATTTAATAGCACAAAATTAGAGTGTTGAAACCTTGCACAGGTAGCTATTTAGCCTACATAGGCTTATAGAGAGATCGGTGGCAACATTAGAGCTAGGGTCACCCAAAAGGGGATAGGAACAAAATGTGCACATTAGTTTCAAAGTCGTAGCTGTAGAACTCACACTTGTTATCCTCCAGCTCTAGAACGTGTTTCATCACCAAGTTACTTCTATGATGTATCAGCTACCACTGCATACGACTTCATGATTCTACTGATATATATCGTGTCGTGGAGCTATTACTTCATGACACAGATTTGTATTTTGCGGGTTTTCACCGTGGGGTGGTGGCGGTCAATAGGGTTGAGTCACAATGGGATACTTTGTTTATATTTGATGATTTGTACGGGAGGAGCCTGCTTTTTTTTATGTAGCTAAGATTGACATTTACTCACAACACAAAAAAAAAGGGCAAGAACTCATCCAAACCTTTATTCAAATTAATTGAGAAAGTCATATGAGTTAACACATGCCTTTTTATTATCTTTAAAATAGATGCTTCTAGACCACGAGGCTATGAAGTCGCTATTTGAAACTTTCTTCATTTTTGAAAATGATATTGAGATGATTGGCCATGAAAGTGATGGGAACGCCAGGTGAAAGGTGTTTCTTGGAAATGTCAAGAGAAGCTCTATAAATTGCGATTCTTAGGGACTATAATTATTTTCTCTAAGGCATGGTGACTGAAGTTTGTGTACACCCTAGTGTCGTTAGCTCTTGAGTCTTTCTAACTTGCTAGGCTTTTATCCCAGAGGTCTTTGAAAGTTCATAAGGTGGTGGGTCCGGTTATGCGATAAAGTTCAAACATTATGGAGGCAACACATAATGGCTCTGATCTTGATATGCCATGGAGATTCATGGTGGTTGGGCTTGGCATGCTTGGTCAGCTAATTGATGGAAATAAAGAGATGATTTTTCGCAAGCTACACAATATGATGGTCACCACCCAAGAACAACTGGATATCTTGCAAGGTCAGATAGGAGCAATTAACTTCATAGATCCCACATTTTAGGAGAAGGAGCAACAACAAAGCAAGAGGAGGAAGAGGCGAAGTAGGAGGTGGAAGAGGAGAGGAGAAGGAAGAAGAGGGAGAGGGAGAGGAGCAGCTGGCGGTGGATGAGAAAAGAGGCAGAGGAGGAAGAGGTAGGAAGGCAGAAGTAGCTGGGGGTAGAGGTAGAGGAAGAAGAGGAAGAGGAGGTAGAGGATGGTGAAGGAATGAGCTCAAATCAGTCTCAAGAAGTGCCCAACTAAAGCTTCTTTTTTCTAAAGATGGTGCTAGCTTCATGGTTGCTACCGACATTTTTGTTTCTAATGTAGTTCTTGTCATTAAATGAACCTGTTTTGTTCAAGTAGCCTATTAGCCTTCCTTTTTGGTGTAATGGCGGAAGTTTTGTTTCTAGAGCTAAATAGTATTTCAGATGCTATCTGTCATTAGATGAACCAGTTTTGTTGCAATGTTGTAATAGATATATGGTATGTTGACTCATGCTTAATAGGTGGGGCTTGGCCCTAGAACTCTAAAATATCGTTGAAAAATTGTATTGTCATGTTGTGCCTCTTGTCACTTTTTCCTGTGTTAATTCCAACGAGTGTTTCTTCAAAAGCTGGGAATTGAGGGGGCTTCCATTTATAAAGGTTGTTGGAGCCAAGGCTTGTAGTCTTTACGGTGGTGTATGTTAAAAAAGAGTCTTGCTAGTGTACATTCTTGCAAAAGCTTTCGAGAGGTTGCTATGCACAAGAGGAATGCCATGCTTGCTCTGAATCTCCTATTGCCGATGGAGGAATGGCACAACACATTATCGAAGCATCCATTTTGATTGGATTTGCACAAAAGGACATTGTTGGTTGGTTAAGTGTTTGAACCTATAAATATGTTGCCTGGCTAAGAGCAAGACTTTTGTTGTTTGCAACACCACGATCCGAGTTGTTTTAGATGTTTAGTTGAGGAGTCGGCCTGAAAGAGGAGAATGGACACAAGTATGCGAAGTTCACTAGCATGTGCAACAAAAAGAAATATCAAATACGTAGTATATACTTTAAGGTAGGCGAACGTATAATTTCACAAGTTCATAAACCAAAAAGCCTTTTTTGAATGTGATACACATCGGAACCCGGGACAAAAATGCAGATTTATCAAAGTTGACATGAATGGAAAAAAAATTGTTACATAAGATTTGTCGTATGCTTTGTCGAGAAGCGGATAGCAAACAAAGCGCTAGGTCAAGGATGGCGTCGTATTCCCAAGAGACCACCATGTGGAGGGGGTGCTCGAACCCGACCCCCGCCATGGTCATTCCCTCCATGACTATCCACACCGCCTCGTGCTAAGACTGGGTCCACATGCTAGAGAAGGGCGACCTCTACCTCATAGGTCGGGAGGGAAGGGAGGGTCTTGGGGAGATTTGGAGGGGAAATTGGATCGAGATGCGAAATTCCTCGATGAGGAAGTGGTGGTGGATTCCTTCGGTCAACTTTGGGCCATAGATTCCCCGCTGCCTCGTAGGAACCCTAGCACAATCTCCCCTCCACCAAATCTACAGGTAAGCCGCATCTCTTCGGATCCAATGTGATTTGGTGGAGTCATGCAATTTCTCCATTTTGAAGATTGCTTTCCGGCGTCAAGGACCAATCGGATGGACAAGGATCACATGAAGATCAATTTTGCGAGGGACATGTGGAAAAGAGGAGGTGCGAAGGAGTCCTACGCCTGTCAGGCTTTGAAGAAAGAGAGGATGGTAGAGGGTCGGTGGATTTGGCGGCCGAGGTGCGCGCCACGCCCTCGGTCCACTATTGTCGCCTCCACCACCCAAAGACCTTGCACCTCGCGGCGTGGCGGGGAGCAAGAGGGAAGAAGGCAAGGCACACCCCGACCTCCTCGTCCTCCATGGCAGCAGCCTCCACCGTGCCCCCAGCTATAGCAACGTCCTCAACCGCAACTGCAGCCACCCCCGCAACAACAAGAACCTCAACAACCTCCTCCTCGGAGAAACACTCAGCTAGGGCTTGCGCAAGGTAACCAAGGACCGGATCTGCCGTTTTTCATTGACCTACTCTATAGGAAACTTACATGCTACAACTATGGAGAGCCTGGTCATTTCGATTTGGAAATTGCAGTCGCCCTAAGGTTTGCTTTATTTGTGGAATACACGGACACCATATGAATGTCTTTCCTATGTGGAAATCTGATCACTTCTAGCACCTTGAGGTGCCCAATGTGGAATCTACTCAATGGCTCAATCTAACCAATTGTGGTGTCGTGCGAGTCAAGTTTGGCTAGATTTCCCTTGCGGAGTTGGTGGTCGAGCTATCTGAGATTTATAGTAAAGAGTGGCCTTGGTAGAATAGAGAGTTAGAACACAGGAGGTTTACGGTGAGATTCGACATTAAAAACTACCCTTCATTTAATCGAGGAAACACGGAGTCTAAGTTGAAGTTCGGAATGGATTGGAGAACTGCAACCTCACAATGTGCTAGAAGAGTGTGTGGAGTAGAGAGGCATACCACCAAAATATTGCCAATGGAAAGTTTTTGCACAAATTGTTTCTGGCTTGGGTCTCTTGATTGATGTGGATTGGTCCACAGTCTTGAAAACTTTCTACGAGGTTGTGAAAATCAAGGTGGTTGTTAAGGATGTCGAAAATATTCCAAGAGAAAGGTTGTATGAGATGGGTCCGAGGCGTATGTGATAGAGATGACAGTGGAACAGAGCCGAGTAATAAAGGAAATGGTGGTGGTGGTGGTGGTGGAGATGATGGGGGTAAAGACAATGAAGATGAGTGTGATGATCTGTTGGATTCAGATGAGGATGTTAACAAAACAAACAATCCAGTGGATAATGTTGATCGTGGACTTGGAGCAGTCGGCAGCACCGAATGTGGCGTCGTGCACCTCGTCGGAGACGACGACGGTACAGGTCTCCACGCACTTGACTGTACAAAACCACCCAGGGATGGGCGTGGCCCTCCGTGCAGACATGGTAGCCTGAAACACCCACAAAGCCCTGCGAATCCGGTCACCTGCTGCTGCATGCCTGGCAGCATGATAGCATGATGAGCAGTATGAGTACTCCCTCCGTCCCTTTTTGTTTGTCTCTAGAGAAACGTGTTTGTGAGGGAAACACGGTTCTCTAGAGACAAATATTTAGGGACAGAGGGAGTAAGCTGCAAGTCTCTTCCCTTCCATCATTCTTCTCTTCTCCTTCTCCCTGTAGTAGAGTAGAGCCATGCAGAGAATGTTCAAGAGGACGCCATTTCTGTTGCAAAATCACGAAAGCATTGCAGAGATGAGTGCAGATGAACACAAATACAGGGGAAGCTGAAGTAGAGAGATGCTTACCCGGTTTACCAACGAGTGCTTCTTCAGAAGCTGGGACTTGAGATGGCATTCAGATCATGTCCTTCATCAATATATAACACTGGCGTACATTTTTTCTTGCAGAAGCTTTCAAGGTTTGCGGTTTGCCAGTCTGATAGAGAAGCGACATGTTCACTGCGAGATGAAGATCTCTCCTTTGTCTTACAAATACACATGGCCACATGGGAGAGTGAGTATCGCTCAAGTACTGCCAGGTTCAGGCCAATTTCAGCTTGTGGAGCAAAATAAACATTTTCAGTTGCTGGCCGCAGCATCTCGCTGTGTTCAGAAACAAGTATCGTGACACTGACACCAGCGAACATGCTAGTGCCCTATCAAAGGATTATTCCAAGTGCTAATCCGGGAAAAGCTAGGGAACCACAGATTGTCAGAAGCATGCATTTTGTTGTGCCTTCTCTGCTAATGTGCGCTAAATAAAAAGTGTAGTAAATTTTGTAAGTAACAAAAGTTATTTTTGGGTGAACTCATGAAAATGACCTTAACATGCTCAAAAATTGCTTGTAAGTTTGAATTGGGTGCTGATTTGGCTGATTTTGAATCTATCAAGTCTTTTTGAATCTTTTCTGTTCAGCTGCTTATAATTCCAAATGTATCCGGATTCTGACCAAGGTGCCTCAATATAAATTGTTTAAATTTTCAAAGATCTACATTTCATCTTTAATAGACATTAGCTGGTTTGGCCAAATTTAGCTGTTAATGATGAGATTAGAGGGAGAGGGACCTTTTAGCCGACCAGGGGCCGACAAGGGTCGGCAGTCATGCCCGACCGCATCAACTCCCGCGCGCCGCGTAGCCGCCGATGCCCGACGACGGTGCCGCGCCCGGCCGGCCTTGAAATGGGACAGCACGCGCGCTCCCGCTCCCACTCCATCCATTCTGCAGCGCCCTCCACTCCTCTCTCAGCACGGAGCGTGCACTCTACCTCTGCACGAACAGCCGCGCCGCCGTGCCAGTGCCATTGCCGGCGTCCGCCGCCACCCCCTTTCCTCGATTCGCCGTAGCCACAGCTCCGCCACGACCTCCTCCATCTCCCAGCCTCACTTGCAGCCCGTGCCGTCAAAGGTAAAAGACCAATTTGGTCGTTTCCGCCACTGCCGTCTCGCCAAAGCACTGCCGCGCGAGCCCTGCTCTGTCTCCCTCTCCCTCGTTTTCTTGCGCTAGAGTCGCCTCGTCGCGTAGATGCTCGAGCAGGAGCTTATAGCGCTGCTCCGAGCCATCGCCAGCACGGCCTCCACTCCAGCAGTGCCCCGCCGCAGCTTGAGCACCCCTATCCTCCACAGCCGCCCAGGCAGGGCGACACCGTGGACGGCTGCTCCGTCCCTCCCGCGCGGACCCGCCTGCTCATGGTCCTGGTGCTGTCAGCCCAGCAGCAGCAGGTGGCGGGCCTATCCAAGTTCTGCCGCTGCTACCGGATCGAGCTGCTACACCGAGTGCAGGAAGACCACGGCCCGCTACCCTGCAACGTCAACTGCTTTCAGGAGTCAGGACTGCATCAACCGGATGCTGCCGCCTGCTCCGGCGATCGACGGTCCCGCCGACTGCCGCGACATCTGCCTCATGGGCTTCTGTGGCTCCATGGAGATCATCAGTGACGGTGAGGCTGAGGCCAGCAAGCAATCTAGAAAGCTTGTTCCTATTCTTGACAATAATCTGACAAACATGCATATGTGCATACACACTCCAGTTGGATAATTCTTTTTAGCATACATAAGTTCGATAATGTTCTTCCTTTGAATGAATGGAATCGATCTGACTGCTTGCTGTGAATTAATGTTGGATTTCAGCCATGACTGGGGATTGCACTAACAAGAACCTCGGTGCCTTTGCACCAGTTGCAGCCAAGATCAACAACTGATGCATCAGCATATGCATCTGAGCGTGGCTTGAGAGTTGAGAGTAACAGATAGAGTTACATTCCATCAGTGTAATGCAATAATCAAATGTATAACCGATGATATATAATATACAGTAACAAGTCTCAATAAATAATCAATCATGTTATATTTTCAGCGAATGGTTCTATAAATAATCACGCATGTGCAGCGAAAGAAATATCAAACAGTATACTGTGGCAACTGTGATGCAGCGAACATATTCGCTTTGTTCAGAAACCAAAAGCCTGCTTTGAAACTCAGACAAAATGCAGATTTGTCAAAGTTGATATGAATAGTAACAGAATTTGTTTGTGGGGGTAATCTAAATGAATTAAAGACTAAAGTAATAGTAGTTTATGGCGCTCGATAAAAGTGGACCTGTAAGAAATGCCATGGCCCCAATAATCATCATCACGAGGCTCCTCCCTTGCAGGGATGACCCTCAACCTATGCAGCGATTGCATTGGAGGCAGAGCAGTCTAGTTAGTAGTAAATGGGAAAACAATCCTCCTCACCCCCTTTAACTATGCTCTGAAAAAAGGCACATTTTGCTTGCATATCAGAGGCTTCTGACAGTCTGAATGATCGATCCATTATCAGTTACTAGTTGGGTTCAAATAAAAGCACCTTTTGCTTGCAACTTGCAACAATCATCAGAAGGATATAAAACAATGAGTCCTATTTGTCAACATTGCCATCTAGGAGTTAGCAGTAGCACCGGTGCCATTGCCATCTATAGCAGTGGTTTCTCTGGCATATGGATATGGCGCTGCCTTAGCAGTGAGCGATACGCGCATTGAAGCACAAATTGGTCTTCTTCATGATCAACGGAGATAGCTCACCAGGCACCGGGGACTTCCAGACATTGTGCATCCTGGGTTCACACTTCACAGGCAGACGTCAGCATTGCTTGCTGCCCGCAACATGTACATTTCAGAAATAAAGGGAACTTCAGGTGTCACGAAATTGAGCAGTGTTTTTTCCTTTATTCGGTCAACAAATATATAGGAAAAACAGACAAGGGTAGTTTTGATCTGAACCATGCATGATCCGCCACGATTGTATACATGTGCCATCCCACACGGACAAGGCATGCATGCATGGCTACAGAGGGAGAGGCTCAGCCGCGCGCCAACTCTGGTGTTGTGCGCCATCCTACACATGTTCAAGTTGGCTGGCGCCACACAACTTGGACTCAGGGACACAGCAGCCACGACGCGAATGCAGAGCATCGCATAGCCAGCTACTGACATAGTACATGACACGGTCGACAACATAGAGAGAGTGGCCAACACTACATACCGGAAGAACGTTTAAAAGAAGGAAAACGTCCTTAATTAATATAGCTAAACAAACAACAAAAAAGGCGTACATACAGTACGTGATCTCGAGGGCTTGCTCCATGACTTTGCCTGCCTGCGCCTGTCCCCAGTTGGAGGCAGCATCACCTATCATCAAGTAGAGAACTTTGGTCAGCAAAAGGACTACTCTCCAAAACTGAAAATGTAAGTGGAACTGCAAGCAGTAATCATAGTGCTGAGCATTCAGAGTTACTGGAGAGTGGAGATAGAAAAGAGACATTCAAAAAATAACTAACAGGATTAGGATCACATAACTGGCTAGTAAGATATAATCTAATATAACACACAATAACAGGATACATACACATAGAGAGGTTTAATTTGTAAGTGTCCTAAGACTACAATTTGGATCGTAGTATATACCACAAGTGTCATACCTACTCGCATCAATAGCCTCTCCGCAAGTCCTGTAGTACTTCCTTCAACTTTGGGCAGGTATCAATGTACACCTTTGGTATGTGTGCAATAGCTTCCGGTCCACCATATGATACAAGATCTCTAAAATTGCAAATATTTAATTCCTGGAGTGATTTGAGACAACTGCTCCATAGGTCGCCTGGAATATACTCTATGTGTTTACAACGAGACATCTTCAGTATTTCGAGGGATGTAAGGTTCTCCAAGCACCTCACTGAAAAATAACCACAGTCATATAAGCAGAGATTTTGGAGGGACGATGGTAACACTATTCCATTTTCCCATTTGAGACGTGGACACTTCCAAATGTCCATTCTCTTCAGAATAGGCCAATCCCCATTAAGGGTATCTAGTTCTGGGCAGTCGTGAATGGTTAGGTCAGTGAGCCGGGGAGCTTATCCCCATTAAGGGTATCTAGTTCTGGGCAGAATTGAATGGTTAGGTCAGTGAGCCACGGGAGCTTTTCACCATTGAATGTCAATGATGCCAGATAGTAGTTTGATAAACAAAAAAGTGGTGGGGAACGGCAATCAATATAGTCTCCAAGATTCCCGGAATCTTGCAAATAAAGTTTCCTTAGGGGCGGGGCCGGCAGGTGTTGTGAGTTGATCTTTGGACAATTGCGCACGCCCAGTTCTTCTAGGGAAGGCAAACCCCCAAACCTTTCTACGATGCGGATACCAAACTTTTGCATTCTATAATCACCATTTTCTTGATGGCGGGCATATAAGTCGGCTGTAGAAAATGTTCAAGGCCGGATAACTTTGGGCACTCTACAACTGTTATCTCCGTTAATGATAAGAAAATAGTAGGGACATCAGAACCATGAGACCAACTTGGCAGGTATTCACCTGGATAACATCTGAGGCGCACAAATTTGATAGTGGTGGGAGGGTGTAATGCTTTAAACACTTCTATCCCATTGTGCACTTGAGGTCCTAGTGAAAAATTTATCCCTTCAATCCAATCCAGTCAGATTAAAAGTATCCTTCTTCTTCACAAGTTCAACTTTTGCTGCCGATCCTTGCTTATTTCCACGTAGGTTATATAAATACAAATCTCCGGTGATCGAGAATAAAATTATTTAGCAACCTAGCATCAATCTTAAGAACTTGTGATTCAAACTTTTGTAGATTGGCGGATTACTAAAGCCTCTCGGTATTACTTTGATTTTGCATTTCCTTGCACTTAATACCTCAAGATTATAGAGGTGATGAGAATGTTGCAGGGAAGCCTATCAAAAAGGCAAGCGTCGAGAGATTTTAAGGTACCAAGACTCTTCATGTTGCTAATACTATCGGCAACCCAAACCTAGAGACAGAGGCCTGAGACCATGACGCGTGTGCATGAAAATTCAGTACACCATTTCTTCATCACAAAGTATCACCACCTTGACCCTTCAAAGACATGTCACAAAGTAGGGTGCGCAACTTTGTTTGCTTGCATAGACTCTCTAAGTCGAAACACTTAATATCTACGCTTTTGAGCAGCGATAGATGACGGACGTTCCTAGGAATCCTTTCAAGATCCTCTCTCTCTTTTATAATGAAGCAATTATCCTTTGAAACCCGGTTGTGCCATGTCATGTATCAAATCATGCATTACATATTTCCCACGAAATTTACGGAAAAATGACAAATGTGCAAGTTCTTCAAAGTACTTGCATCGGTTTGTTGAAGTGGAATGTTATGTTCAGCTTCCACAAATCCTTGACCACCCAAATTTCAGCTAAATCTTCCTTTACAAAATTGTGATCTTTTCGGGTACACACAGCACAAAATGAGAAGCACCTCTTTAAAGGCAATGGTAAATAAATGTAGCTCAACCGAAGGGCGGCATAATTTCAGTGTCCTCTTGTTTATGCACCCACGGTGACTATTTAGAATCATATTCCAATGTCTTTGGGTCAAAGCTCATTCCTAGCGTGACCCGTCCCAAGGGTTTTTTTGCAAGCTAAAGGAGAGCCTTTCAACTTTGGGACTATTTGCTCACCAATGCATTCCAATTGAGGGGCTATTGTTGGAGCTATCGGATCCAAACACGCATAGTTTGAAGAAATTACGAAAAGACATTATCCTTAAGGCCCTCTAAATGAAAGGGATCCATCGTAAGCACTATATTAGCAACCTTTTCGGACCTTGTTGTGACAAGCATCATGCTTCCCTCAAGTACATCTTAAAAGGTGCACAAAACCTCTTCTAGAGCTCCCCATTTTCAGCCCACATGTCATCAAGGACAACTAAAAATCTTCTCTTATTGATGCTATCTCGTAAGATCAACTTTGAAGAGAGTCCAAATTATCCTTCATCGCTGCTTTCCGAGAAAATTGTTCTAAGGCCTCTTTAGTTAACCTCTCGACATCAAAGTCATCTGAGACACAAATCCAAACTATATCATCAAAATGTTTTTTCACTCGTGAGTCGTTTGCGATATTTTGGGCCAAAGTAGTTTTTCCAACACCTCCAGATTCCAAATATGGGTAAAACTGGGACACTTGTTATAGTTGCTTCATTATTGTCAAAGGTAGCACAAACTTGGTTGCCTGCTGATGAAGGGATTGCACTTCTTTTTCCTCTTGGGTCTAGAAGGACCCCTTCTGTTATTTGCAGGTACACCAAGCAGCCTAATTAGCTCCATTATTTCATCATTACGACCAAATATCTTTGCCTCAATGGGAAAACGAGTGGTCTTGGGTCCGGACCGATCTGTCAAAGCGTGGAGTTACTTGATGTAAGCCCATTCTCTCTAACATCCCAAATAGGTTATCTAGCCTCTCCTTGATGGGAGTCAATTTTTTGAAGTTACCATGAATGACATCGTGAAACAATTTGTTGCCTGGTTCGCTGAGGTCACACCGCCCTCAATTTTCACCTTCTGTTTGTAGCATCGGAAATCTTCCAGAAGGTCCCTGCATCATACACAACAGCCCTCAGCTTTGGGAGAAGCTCTGCCACAGGGTCCTCATGGCTCCACCACTCTACTCGATCAATAAAGTTGTACATTGCGAGGTATAGTGTCCTGAAGGCATTGAGAGAATTTTGCAACTTCAGTACATCATCTTCTTTAAGTTCTTGACTTTACGATTTCCATTCGAACTGGATCGCGAGAGATCTAATCCGTTGGAAAAAAGTGTCACACTCATTGAAGCTAGTAATGGCCTCAATAACCAGTATTATGTAGCTTATTATGCTCATACTGACTTCACCCTGAAGATTCCGTCGTCCTCTATGCTGCACGAATAGTAGATTTACTGAACATTAGAATGGTTGTATCTTGTGGTCACATATCAATGCTAATTAAATGTATAGTTATGAAAAGTCAGTTGATGCATCAGATATTTTCTTCACATATTCTTTTCTAGAAACAGAGCGACCATATTTGATACTTCCCCAATGAGTTAGTATGGGATAATTAATGAGAATAACAAGAACCTGTCAGCAGTTGAGGCAGCAAGTATTTTCTTCACATATTCTTTCCTAGAAACAGGGCAACCATCTTTGAATCATAGTTCAAATTTGAAACTTCCTCAATGAGTTAGTATGGGATAATTCATGAGAATAAACTAGAGCCTGTCACTGCAATGGTTACAACAGAGAAATTACTTCACAAGATGTACATATAGTATAATGGGGAACAAAGGCAGTGGGTGTGAAAATGCAGCTTATGCTTTACTAATATGTTTTTTTTTATGTCTAGATAGATCAGAGTAATGTTCA
Organism: Hyparrhenia diplandra; assembly: GCA_015847255.1. Classification (NCBI taxonomy): domain Eukaryota; kingdom Viridiplantae; phylum Streptophyta; class Magnoliopsida; order Poales; family Poaceae; genus Hyparrhenia; species Hyparrhenia diplandra. The sequence continues at coordinate 66,693 of JADLZK010012143.1, forward strand.
AAGTGAAACATGTGAGTGGATCATGCATAATACACAGGGTACTTGGTGATGTCTTGTTGGATTACCTTGTTATTGCTGGATATAATCAGTTTCTGCTGTCCTTCCTATCTTTCACCATCATCAATCATGTGCACATTCCAAAACAGACAGAGATGATCTTGTATATGGGGAGGCCAGATCTGGTGACAAATAACCATTTACCTGTCATTTCGTGTGTTAAAAGAAAAAGTGAGACAGCTTGCAAATGCGAACTGAAAGGCCAAACTGAGAGTCATCAGCTTACTGCTTACAGGATGGATTTCAAGCTGGGATCTTGGGAGAAGATTAGGTGGCTTCGTTTGTACAGTACTTGAAGGAATCTTGACAGCTAGTATCTAACCTGAGACTGGGAGAGAGGGGAGAGGGAAGGAAACGTGCAGTGTAGGGTGTTCACCGAGGCGCGACGGCGGCAGAGACAGAGCAGATGGCTGCCGGAACTGGGGAAGATGGAGCGACGGCGTTCTGCGGTGGGCGTGCATGTGCAGGCTTCGATCGACCGTTGGATGGGACGGCGGCGACCAGCGGCGGAGGTGCGGCGAGGCGTCACATAGCTTGTGTGGTGACGAGTGGCGGTGGATTTTGCGGTGAAGATCGGCGGTGTCTCGGCTTCGGCGACCAGCGCGAACGGCCGGGGGCTGCTCGGCCGGCGAGCTGCAGTGCAGGGGCGGACGAGAGTGACCGAGGAAAATGCAGGTGAAATGAATAGCAGTAAAAAGAAGACCAGAAGAGAGGTTTTTCAATCAAATAATAAAAGAAGACCAGAGAAGGGAGATCAGGATATTTTTTTCGTGCCAGCGACGCACTTGCCTCGCAGTTTCGTAGCAGCAACAGCGCGTTCAAGAACCGAGAAATTAAAGACTTTTGGTGTCACCAAACTGAGCAGTGTTTTCTCTTTTATTCTGTCAAACAAAAGGTTGGTTTTGATGGTGTCACCATGCATGATCCACCATGATTGTGTATACGTGGGCCATCCCATCCCACACGGACGGAATATCCTATTCAAATATACTCAGCCGCACGCCAACTCTGGCTTTCTGCGCCATCCCGCACCGCACATCTTCAAGTTGGCGCCACACAGTGACACAACTCGGACATAGTATGCAAAAGAGATGAACTGATCTTGCAAGTTCCATCTTTGCAAATATCCTGTACATAAACTGCGTATCGCCAATCCAATTGACCCACATATAAACCACAGACAGCGCGGCAACATTTTCGTGGAACCTAGCTTTGTGGCCAGTAGCTTTGTGTGGTTATGCCAAGAGAGTAGACTTGACTAGCGACAATGATTTTTGTTGAAACAGGACAACATTTTAGTGGACCACCACTTAATAGGAATTCAAAAAACAAAAATACATTTTCATGAATCCAAAATGGTGCTGTCAAAAATGTTTCTGTCATCTGCCTAATTTTCCACGAACCCATCCAAATATACACACATGGAACCTTTTATTTTCAACCCTCAAATCTGGAAAATATTCTTGTGACAGCTTAGACAGAAAGGTATTTGCTGATCTAACTCTTTTACACATGTCAGGGGTTGTGCTTGTGCTATAACTCATGCTATGCTATGCTGGTGCAGGTGGGTGGCTTGGTCCAGCGTCACAGCATGGTGACGCTGTTGGCTGTTCTGGCCAGCCAGCTGAGGCCACTGAAAGGGGTCAAGGGGACAAAGCTATATGCGTTGCTTAAACAACCAAATCCAATATGAGTCACTTTAGGGTTGGTTTGGAAATGAGATGGGATGGAATGGTACTACCCTGTTTTTCTATAATTGAATGATCCCATCTCTGTTTACTGAGGTACAGGAATGGAGGAATGGATGGAATGAATTGCCCTGTTTCAGCATTTTTTTTAGGCATTTCGTCGAGCACGTTGTAAGCAGTTAAGCACCAGCCAAGCCTGCCAACGCTATCACTACGGCCGCATGCCTTGCACTCGCCGCCCGCCGTGCAAGCAAGACAACCTGCGCCCAGTTTACAACAAGCAAGGGGTTCTAGCCGTGGGCTTTTATGCCAACAATCAAGGCGCACGCACACGTTTACCTCAGCGTCTTCCCGCCTGGGTGCTCGGCCCCAACGCGTTCGCCTGGGATGGTGCTTGCTGCCTTGCTGGACTGTCCACGCCGCAGGCCGGCGGCAGCTGCTCGCCTGACGCGCGGCTACTTGGCTGCGCGCTCGCTCGAGGCTGCTGCTCGGCACCCCGCTCAAGCGGGCGATTTCCTCTGGCCCCGAGTTTGCATTGCATCGCATCTCGTGGCCCGACCTCGTTGGACTTGCCGAGCTCACCTGCGACTCGACCTCGTCGGTTCCGTAAACGTCGCAGGTGCCGCCGCAGTTGCAGTTGTCCCCCCGCGTGCGCGAGGAAGGGGCACGGGTTGGTCCGCCTGATTTCTCGGGACGGCTCGGTCTGGACTCTGGAGGAATTCCTCGGCCAGGATCGCCCCGTGCACCGGAATCCCGGCCCAGAATCCAGAAATTCTCTCAGTTTCTGGGCCGAGGCCCATGGGTGTTTGAATGTCACACGGACCCCACACAGGGTAATTACACTACTTGTCAAGTGTGCTTGTTCTAGTTCTCGGTGCAGCACAATGCATGCAGTGCAGCGCAGTACAGAGTAGCAGTTGCAACTCTTCCCTTCCATCCTTCTTCCTGCAGTAGCTAGAGTAGAGCCATGCAGAGAACGGTCAAGAGGACTCTCCGTTTTGCTGCTTTTGATAGCATGAAAGTGTTCCAGAGATGAGTTGAAGAAGCTATATATGCTTACCTTTACCAGCGAGTGAATGTTTCTTCATATGCTGCACTTGATAGGGTTCTTCTCTGATGTCTACTGCTCAGTTGGAGTGGTGGCATTCAGAATTTTATTCATATATCATGTCGTCCATTTATGAATATAAAAATATCGCTGGAGAGTGGATCCGAGGCTTGAGTCCTGAAGAAACTTTCGAGAGATTTCTACGTAGTCTGAATGTCTGACAGAGAAATGGCATGTTCGTTCGCTGCCGGTGTGAGACGAAGAATCTCTCATTTCCGTTTTACTATTACAGATCGACAGACATGAGTACTGTACCGCACAAGTATGCCAGGTTCAGGCTAATTTCAGCTTGTGGAGCAAAATAAAACTTCTGTAGTTGTTGGCCGCATATGCATGCATCTCGCTGTGTTCAGAAAAGAGGATTATTAAGTGTGGCAGCCCCGGAAAAGCTAGGAAACGAAAATGGCTCGGCACATTATCAGAAGCATGCATATTGATTGGATTTGCACAGAAGGACATTGTTTCGTTGGTTAAAGTGTCTGAACCTACAAATATGTTGCCTTAAGTGCAAGACAGCTGCTGGTTGCAACGCTCTGATCTGAGACGTGTTTCAGATGCTCAGCTGGGTTCACAGGCTCAGTGATATCAACATTGCTGCCAGCAAGATCATGGATGATGGAACTGAACAATGTTTTCATTTCATTCAAGATGGCAATTCCATTTCAGACAAGAACCGAGAAATAAAGGAACACTTTAATTTGGTGTCACAGAACTGAGCAATGTTTTCTCCTTTATTCAGTCAACAAAATATATAGGAAAAACAAACAAGGTCCTAGGTTCACACCATGATTCACTGTACGTGTGCCATCCCACACGGATGAGGCAATGCATGGCGCGACAGACTCAGGTACGCCGCCAACTCTGCCGTCGTGCGCCATCCCGCACATCTTCAAGTTGGCGCCACACTACTTGGAGGGTGACATCTCATGGCCACCAACTGGTGACAGTATATGCCACGGTCGACGACAGTGAGATAGTGGCCATTAATATAGACCGGAAGAACGCAAAAAAGGAAGGAAACATGTGCACTGGCCGGATTAATAGCAAACCACAAACAACAAAACACACAGGCAGTACAAAGCCAACGTGCTCCATGGCTCTGCCTGCCTGTCAGCATTGCTTTTCTCACACCAAATCAGCACCAGCCATCAGCCCAGCAGTATTTTTTCCTCTCACAACAAATCAGCCGTACCCACCAGCCACAAATCAGCACCAGGCGCCAGGGACTGTCCCTAAACCACCAGCCACAAAACTGAAAATGTAAATGGAACTGCAAGCGTTAGCCTTACTGCTGGGCTGGGAATTTAGAGAAAAAAAAACACTGAAAAATAGTTAACATTATTAACCGGCTAGTAAGATATAATCCTCTACCAAAGAATTCCTTAAAAAAAAAATCCTCTACCAAAGAAAACATGATACATATATACAAAAGTTTAATCCGCAAGTGTCCTATGACTACCTTTTGGATCATAATTTATAGTAGACCGCAAGAAGTGTCATACCTAGAAATCATTGATAGCCTTTCCTCAGCGGCTGCGGTACTTCCTTCAACTTTGGGCACTGTTCAATAAACACTTTTGGTATGTGTGCAATCCCTTCGGGTGCACCAATTGATACAAGGTCTTCACAATTCCTAATCTCTAATTGATTGAGTGATTTGGGGCCATGTGGAATGTACTCTATGTGTTTGCATTTATTCATCACCAGTAATTTGAGGGATGTGAGCTTCTCCAGGCACCTAGGAAACCAGGCAGATAAATCCCCACAATCATTTATGTCGAGCTTTTGGAGGGACGGTGGTAACACCGTTTCACTTTGCCATTTTAAACGTGGACAATACTGAATGGACAAATACTCCAGACAAGAAAAACTCCCATGACGAAGAGTCTCTAGCTGGAAGCAGGATTGAATGGTTAGTTTGCTGAGTAGCGGGAACTTTTCTTCAATACTGCCATGCGAATTGCTAGTGGATATTGGTTCAGATTCTCTAATAAATGTCAGAGATGCCACATGACTGCTTTGTAAAACAAAGTTGGTAAGGGAAATGCAATCAATATCATCTCCAAAACTCCCAGAATCAATCAACATAAGCTTCTTTAGGGGACGGGGCCAGTAGATGCCGTGACTTCATCTTCGGACATTTCGACACAAGCAGTGTTTCAAGGGAATGCAAACTCCCAAACTTTTCTGTTGGTACGGACTCCAAACTTTCACAATTAATAACACCCATTTCCTTGATTGCAGGCATATAAGCTGGGTGCAGAAACAGTTCAAGGCTTGATAACCTTGGGCAGTCATTAACCCGATATCTCTGTTAGCGATGACAACATGGTAGTGTCAGAACCACGAAACCAGCTTGGAAGGTTTTCACCTGGATAAGAATGGAGGTGCACAGATTTGATATTGGTGGGAGGGTGTAATGCTTCAAAAACTTCTATCTCATTGTGCCTTGGAGATCCTAGCATACCTGATATCTGTTTAGACCATACCAGACGAGATTAAAAAAATACAGCCCTTCTTCATAAGCTCAATTTCTGCTGCCTGATCCTTGCTTATTTCACAAAGATTACATAAATTCAAATCTTTAGTGACTAGAATAGAATTCTTTAGCAACCAAATTCCCTCTTCATTTGCAGCATCAATCTGAATACATCTCGATTCAAACTTTTGTAGATTGATCAGATTACTAAAGCCTTTGGGTACATTGTCAAATATGCATTTCCTAGCACATAATAGCTGCAGATTATACAGGCAACATAATGCTGCAGGAATGGACCACAAATAGCAAGAATCCAAGATTTTTAAGGCAATGGAGATTCCTCATGTTGCTAATATTATCTGGCAAACTTGACGACGAGATAGAGACACACACCATGACACGCATGCACAAAAGTTTAGTAAACCATTTCTCCATCACAGTATAGCCAGCTTTACTGTTTAAAGACATGTCACAAAGTAGGGTCCGCAACTTTGTTTGCTTGCATAGAACCTCTAAATCAGAACACTTAAAAATCTCTGCTTTTGACCACCGATAGATGACGAACATTCCGAGGAATCCTTTCAAGATCCTTCTTCTCTTTTATTATGAAGCACTCATCCTTCGAAACCAATTGTGCCATGTCATGTATCAGATCATGTATTACATATTTCCCACGAAGTTTCTGAAAAAGAATGACAAATGTGCAAGTTCTTCAAAGTATCTGCAAGCAGTTTGTTGAAGTGGAATGTTATATTGACATTCCACAAAGCCTTCTGCCATCCAAATTTCAGCTAAATCTTCCTTTTACAAAATTGTAATCTTTCGGGTACACAGCACAGAATGAGAAGCATCTCTTTAAATGGAATGGTAAATACATGTAGCTCAACCGAAGAGCTGGCAAAATGTCGGTGCTCTCTTGTTCAAGCTCCCATAGCTGACTATTAAGAATCATATTCCAATGTGCTGGGTCAAGGCTCATTCCTAGCAGCCGTCCGAGGGTTCTTGCTGCTAAAGGAGACCCTTTCAACTTTGGGAGAATTTGTTTACCAATCCGTTCCAACTCAGGATTAATGGTAGAGCTATCACATCCAAAAACACATAATTTGAAGAAATTGTGAAAGACAACGTCCCTCAAACCCTCTAATAGAAAGGGATCCATTGTCCGCACTATATCAGAAACCTTTCCAGACCTAGTTGTCACAAGCATCATGCTTCCCTGAAGTACATGTTTAAAAGGTGTACAGAACCTCTTCCAGAGCTCCCTATCTTCATCCCACATGTCATCAAGGACAATTAAGAATCTTCTGTTGTTGAGTCTATTTGCAAGATCAGCTTGGAGAGAGTTCAAATTATCCTTTGTCGGCACTTTCCCAGAAAACTGTTCTATGGCCTCTTTAGTTAACCTCTTGACATCAAAGTCATCTGAGACACAAATCCAGACTATCACATCAAAGTGTCTTTGCACTTGTAGATTGCTGCAGATAGTTTGGGCCAAAGTAGTTTTTCCAACACCTCCAATTCCAACTATGGGCAAAACTGGCACACTCGTTATTGTTGCTTCATTATTATCAAGGCCACCACAAACTTGGTAGCTTGTTGATGAATGCATTGCACTTCTTTTCCTCTTGGGTCTGGAAGGAACCCTGCTGTTATTTCCTGGTACACCAAGCAGACAAATCAGCTCCTTTATTTCATCATCACGACCAAATATCTTTGCCTCAATGGGAAAAGAAGTGGTCTCAGGTCTGAATGATCTGTCAAACCGTGGAGTTGCTTGATGTAAGCCCATTCTCTTGAGTTGCTTACACTGATTATCTAGCCTCTCCTTGATGTGATTCAATTTTTCCAAGTTGCCTTGAATGGCATCATGAAAGAATTTAGTGCCTGGTTCCAATGAGGTCGCACTGCCCTCAATTTGTACCTTCAGTTCATAGTATCGAAATACTCTAGGAGGTCCTCTGCATCATACATGGCAGCCTTAAGTTGTGGAAGGAACTTAGCCACACACATCTCATGGCTCCTCCACTCTGCTAGATGAATAAAGTTGTGCACTGTAGGTAGAGTATCGAAGGCATTGAAGAGAGCTCTTCAACTTCAGTACATCATCTTCTTTAAGTTCTTGATTTTCTGCTCCATCTGAATGGGTTTTGCGGAGATCTAAGCCATTGGAAAAAAGTGACACAATCATTGAAGCCAGCGATGGCCTCAATTGCCTGTTTTATGTAGCTTATTATGCTCATATTGACTTGAGTGAAGATTTTTGCAGTCCTCTGTGCTGGAGAAACAGTAGATTAATGAACGTCAGAAACGTATATCATGTGGTAACATTTTGATTCTATAATCAAATGTATAGTTATTTCAAAAAATAATTAAATATATAGTTATAAGTCAGTTGATGCTGCAAATTTTTTTCTTGATATATACTCTCCTAGAAACAGAGCAGCCATAGTTGAGTTCATAGAGAACAAAATAGAAGCTGGCACTGCAATGTTTACAATAGAGATAGTACTCCACAAGATATTCATATAGTTTAATGGCAATTGGGAAACAATGGAACAGCTGTACAGAAACAAAAAAATAGTGGATGCAAAATGCAGCTTATGGTTTACTCTGATTTTTTATGTTTAGATAAATCATACTAGTGTTAAAAAAGCTTAAAACATGTGAGTGGATCATGCATACAGGTCACAGGATACAGTGATGTCTAAGTGGATTACCGTATCATAGCTGGATATAATCACTTTCCGCCATTCTTCCTGTCTTTTGCCAACATTCCAAAGCAGAGACGATAGATCATATCGGGACCTGATCTGGTGACTGCAGGGATGTGGTTTTTGCCATCATTCACCTGTCATTTCGTTTGTTAAAGAAAAAGTCAGATAGCTTGCAAATGCGAAAGGGAGGTTAAAAGGCCGAATTAACTGTGAATCATCAGATGACAAGATGGATTGCAAGGTGGATCTGTGGAGTAGATTGGTTGGCCTCTAATCTAAGAGTACTATGCTTGAAGTAATCTTGAGGTTGACAAACGGCAGCTGTCTGACAAACTAGTGTGCTGCGCCGGGGACGGGGGAGAGAGGACCTGCACTGCACTACGCCAGGTAGAGGGAAGGAAACGCCGCGTGGGGCCAGGGTGCTTACCAGAGCTAGATCGGCTGCGGTATTGGAGAAGATGGCGATGTTCTTCGTTGAGCTTGCACCTTGCAGCAGTCTTCGACCGTGGAATGACGACGGCTACCGCGGCACAGGTTGTGGAAGATCTGAAGCTGGCCCGCCCGAGGCGCAGAGTGAGAAGAGGGACAAGCAAGGTAGTAGCAGGCTAGCAGCCAATAGGCAGTAGCAACGCAAGCGCCAAGTCGTCGTGCACAATTGTCAATTGGCACTGCACATGCACCCACTTAAGGCAGGGAAGGGTTTTGGATCCACTAGTAACAGTTAACTACTTCCTAGATTTGAAATTATAGAATACTTTAACTTTTTAATTAAGAATTACACAGCCCACAACACGCACCCATACTAAGCTGGCCAAAAGATTCTTACGCCACCATCCAAAATGGCGCTTTTAAAAATGTTCTTGCCATCCACCTAAGTTTCCATGAACCCACCCCAAATATTCGTAACAGGGTACATGGAACTTTTTATTTTTATTAACCCTCAGTTCAAAAAACATTATAGTAAACAACATGGACAAAGATATTTGCTGATCTAACTATTTCTGGACACGTCAGGGGTCCTGCCACGTACTGGTATGCCACTCTGTTGTGGGTGGGTGGCTTGGTCCAGAGGGGAGACGGTGATCCCTGATGGCAGTTCCAGCCAGCCGGATAGGTCATTGGAGAGGACAAAACTACATGTTGCCTGAGCAACCAAACCCAGTTCAAGTCATTTGTGTTTTGTTCAGGGACGAAGTGCACTTTGGTTGCAGGTATAGGAAAGGATGCGATGAACTAACTGTGCTCTTTTGAGGCATTCCATCGAGCATGTTGTAAGCACGTACCAACGCTCTCACTACGCCCCTCCCTCATGCGGTGCGCTCGCCGTCCGCGGTGCCGCCCGCGCAAATAAGGCAACCTGCGCCCACGTTACAACAAGCAAGCAACTCAGCAAGGCTTGTAGGTCACGGCCGCTGTGGGGTTTGAATACCAGCAAAGCAAGCTACCCGAACACATTTACCTCAGCGTCTGTTCGTCGGCTCGGCCGCCGACGCGCTCGCCTGGATGCTCCTTGCTCCTCGACTCGGCCGTCCTTGCCGTGAGCACGCGGCAGCTGCTGGCCCGATGCGGCTCCTTGGCCACGTGCTCGCTCGTGGCTTCTGCTCGCCCGCCTGCCCGAGCGGTCCGTTCCTCTCCGGCGCCCCGAGCTTGCATCGCATTCCCCAACCTGACGCCCGCACGGCCACACCTCGCAGCTTGCCATCGACCTCATCGGCGGCTCTGGCTACCCCGCAGGCTCAACTCTCCCGCTCTCTCTTGTCTCTCCCCCGCGTGCCCGCCGCCGTTGTCTCCCGTCCCGCGCGCGCGAGAGGAAGCGGCACGAGCACGGTCTGGATCGGCCCGTGCGCCGGAACCAAACACCGGCCCAGAAACTTCTCTCAGTTGCTGGGCCGAGGCCCATGGGTGTTTGAATGTCACACGGGCCCCACACAGGGTAATTACACGGCCCAGAAGCACAATGCATGCAGTGCAGGCTTGAAAGCATGATGAACACGCAGTACAGAGTTGGGGGTGGTGGCATTCAGAATTTCATTCTGTATCTCTGGAGCCTGGATCCAAGGCTTGGAGTCCTGCAGAAGCTTTCAAGAGATTTCCACGCAGTCTGAATGTCTGACAGAGAAATTCCATGTTTGTTCACTGACAGTGCCAGACGAAGATTTTTTGTTTAACATGGAGTACCGCGCAGGTATGCTAATTTCGGCTTGTGGAGCAAAATAAACATTTGTAGTTGTTGGCCGCATATGCATGCATCCCGCTGTGTTCAGAAATGAAAATATCGTCGCACTGACTGACACCAGCGAGCATGCAAATGTCCAATCAAAGAGGATTATCATTCCAGGTGCCAATCCAGGAAAAGGTAGGCAACGAAAATGGATCAACACATTATATAAAGCATGCATTTTGAGCCGCTCAAGCTCAAAATGAACAATGCATGTGCAGATACATATGTATGAGTAAAGGAATGCACGTGAATGATAGAATCATGCTGCATAGGTGATGGTGAAGCTTAGTTAAGTCAATTTTATCGAATAGGTGCATATCTCTTCAGTGGTAGAAAAAGACCACTCCTGAAAACTGAAATGTAAACGGAACAAGAAGCAGCAGCCATAGTGTTGGACACTCAGATCTAGTAACTGGAGATTCGAAAAAGAACATTGAAAAATAATTAACAGGATTAGGGGTACATAACTGGCTAGTAAGATATAATCTAATCTAACACATGATAACGGGATACATGCAGCTAATCGTACCTTGAGCCGCTCAAGCTTTTGGAAAGCTCACCGAAACGTATCTTTGGGCATTTGCCCTCCCAAACTCTTATAGGCAGGAAAACCCCCAGACCCTTCCACTACAATTTCCAAACTTGTGCAATCCCAAATATCAATTTTCTCGAGGGCAGGCATATAAGCTGGCTGTAGAACAAGTCTTGATAGCTTTGGGCACTTTTCAACCCTTATCTCTGTTAATGATGAGAAAGTGGTGGGGTCATCAGGACCATGAAAACCCCCAAACCGTTCTCCAAGTATAATTTCCAAACTTGCGCAATCTCTAATATTAATTTTCTTGAGGGCAGGCATATAAGCTGGCAGAAGAAACTGTTCAAGGCTTGATAGCTTCGGACAGTTTCTAACCATTATCTCTGTTAATGATGAGAAAACGGCGGGGTCATCAGGACCATGAAAACCAACAAACCATTCTACTAGTACAATTTCCAAACTTGTGCAATCACTAATATCAATTTTCTTGATGGCAGGCATATAAGCTGGCTGAAGAAACTGTTCAAGGCTTGATAATCTCGGGCAGTTTTTAACCGTTATCTCTGTTAATGATAAGAAAATGGTGGGGTCATCAGAACCATGAGACCAGCTTGCAAGGTATTCACCTGGATAACCTTCGAGGCACAGGTATCTGATATTGGTGGGAGCGTGTAATGCTTTAAACACTTCTATATCATTGTCCTCTGAAGATCCCGACAAATGCGATGTCCCGTTAGACCATTTCAGAGTCAGCCTAGAAATATACTTCTTCTTCATAAGTTCAATTTCAAGTGCCTGATCCTTGCTTATTTCACAAAGATTCCTTATAGACAAACTTCTAGTGATTCGATTAAAATCCTTTAGAAACTTAATTGCCTCTCCATTCTCCATTGCAGCATCAATATTAAGAGATTCCAATTCTTCAAACTTCTGTAGATTGGTCAGGTTACTAAAGTCTCTGGGTATTTCTTCAAAGCTGCATCCCGGAGCACTAAATAGCTGCAGATTATATAGTTGACAGAATGTTGCAGGAAGTCTATCAAAATTGAAAAGACTAGAGAATTTAAGGTAACGAAGATTCTTCATGTTGCTAATACCATCCGGAAGACTCTGTTTCCTAATACTCCATGCATGAACAATGCATAACCATGACACGCACGCACAAAAGTTTATAGCAATTCTTCATCAAAGTACTGAAATCTTCACCCACCAAAGACATGCCGCAAATAAGTAAGGTGCGCAACTTTGTATGCTGGCATAGACTCTCTAAGTCAGAACACTTAAAATCGCTGCTTTCGAGCACCGATAGATGACGGACGTTCGAGGAATCCTTTCAAGATCCTTTCTTTCTTTTATTATGAAGCACTCGTCCTTGGAAACCAGTTGTGCCATATCATGCATCAGATCATGTATTACATATTTCCCACGAAGTTTTCGAAAAAGAATGACAGATGTGCAAGTTCTTCAAAGTAGTTGCAGCGGTTTGTTGAAGTGGTATGTTACCTTGAGCTACCACAAAGCCTTCGCCACCCAAATTTCGCCAAATCTTCCTTCACAAAATTGTGGTCTTTCGGGTACACAAAGACGGAATGAGAAGCATCTCTTCAAATGGAATGGTAAATACATGTAGCTCAACCGGAGAGCTGGCATGATATCCGTGCCCTCTTGTCTATGCTCCCACAGCTCACTGTTAAGAATCATATTCCAATGTGCTGGGTCAAAGCTCATTCCTAGCAGCCGTCCAAGGGTTTTTGCAGCTAAAGGAGAGCCTTTCAACTTTGTGAGTATTTGCTTACCAATCCGTTCTAACTCAGGGTTATTGTTGAGCTATCGGATCCAAACACACATTGTTTGAAGAACTTCAAAGATATCATCCTTCAAACCCTCTAATAGAAAAAAGGATCCGCCGTCCGCACTATATCGGCAACCTTTTGAGACCTAGTTGTGACAAGCATCATGCTTCCCTCAAGCACATGTTTAAAAGGTACATAGAACCTCTTCGAGAGCTCCGCATCTTCAACCCACACGTCATCAAGGACAAATAAGAATCTTGTCTTGTTTATCCTATCTATAAGATAATCTGAAGAGAACTCAAATTATCCATGGTCGGTGTGTTCCGTTAAAATTTTTCTATGGCCTCCTTAGTTAACCTCTTGACATCAAAGTCATCCGAGACACAAATCAAGCTATCACATCAAAGTGTTCTTTCACTTGTGAATGATTGCATATATTTTGGGCCAAAGTAGTTTTTCCAACACCTCCAATTCCAACCAAGGGCAAAAACTGGAACACTTGTTATTGTTGCTTCATTTCTTTGATGAATAGATTGCACTTCTTTTCCTCTTGGGTCCAGGAGGACCCCTTGTATTACTTGGGTACACCAAGCGGTCTAAGTACCTCCTTTACTTCATCGTCACGCGACCAAATATCTACGCGCCTCGTTAGGAGAGAACGAGTTGTCTCGGGTCTGACTGATTTGTCAAACCGTGGAGTTGCTTGATGTAAGCCAAATCCCTCAAGCAGCTTAGACAGATTATCTAACCTGTCCTTGATGTGATTCAATTTTTTGAAGTTATCTTGAATGACATCGTGAAAGAATTTAGAGTCGGTTCCATTGAGGTCGCACTGCCCTCAATTTTTACCTTCAGCTCGTAGTGTTGGAAAACCTCCACAATGTTTCAAAGATCACACATGGCATCCTTAAGTTTTGGAAGGAGCCCTTCCACACACTTCTCATGGCTCTACCACTCTTTCGATCAATTAAGTCGTGCATCACAGGTAGAGTATCCCGAAGACATTGAAGAGAAGTATGCAACTTCAGTACATCATCTTCTTCAAGTTCTTGATTTTCTGCTCCATTCGAACTGGATTGCAGAGATCGAAGCCATTGGAAAAAAGTGACACACTCATTGAAGCCAGTAATGGCCCCAACGGTCGCTCTTATGCCGCTTATGATCATACTGACTTCAATCTTGAAGGGTTTTGCAGTCCCACACTGTGCTGAACAAATAGTAGAATTACTGAAAATTAGAAAGGTACATCTTGTGGTAATGTTTTAATGCTAATTAAATGTTCATAGTTATGACAAGCCAGTTCGTGCAGCAAATGATTTATCCACATATTCTTTAACTGAGTAGCCATCAATGAATCATAGTTCAAATATGATACTTCCTCAATGAGTTAGAATGGGATAATTCATGAGAATAAATTAAATCCTGTCACTGCAATGGTTACAACAGAGAAATTACTTCGCAAGATGTTCATATAGTTTAATGGGAAACAATGGAACAACCATAACAGAACAAAGACAATAGTGGGTGTGAAAATGCAGCTTATGCTCGCCTCCTGCGTTTGTCTGTGGTTTTGTTTGTACGCTTTGAACTTGCTTTCCTCTTAATGAAAAAGAGGTGAACGGCCCGATCTCGAAAAGAATGCTTTACAAATATGTTTTTTTTAGTAGATAGGCCAGAGTAATGTTCAAAGTGAAACATGCGAGTGGATCATGCATAATACACAGGGTACTTGGTGATGTCTTGTTGGATTACCTTGTTATTTCTGTATATAATCAGTTTCTGTTGTCGTTCCTATCTTTTGCCATCACCAATGATGTGCACATTCCAAAAAGACAGAGACGATCATTAATGTGGGGAGGCCAGATCTGGTGACTAATAACAATTTACCTGTCATTTTCGTTGTTAAAATAAAAGGTCAGACAGCTTGCAAGTGCGAGTGTAAAGGCCGAACTGAGAGTCATCAGCTTACTCTTACATGATGGATTCGAAGATGGATCTTGGGAGCAGATTAGTTGGCCTCGATTGTACAGTACTTGAAGGAATCTTGGCAGCTAGCGATCTGACGATGGATCCGTCCTAGCTTCCAGGGATGGCTGGGGACGGAACAGGACGGGGCAGAGGGATCTCAGATTTTGGCCCCAGCCCCCAGCCCCCCACCCTCCAACCCCAATCAAGCGGACGGGCTCGCCCCGCTTGGACGCCGTCACTCACTAGTGTGCTGCGCAGGTCGCAGGGGAGAGAGGGCATGTTACTCCCTCCGTCTCAAAATAGTTTTCGTTTTGGGTGTTACGCACTGCGGCTTTGATTCGATTTGTATAAAATACGTGCAATGTTTAAATTTTGAAATAAATTTGTTAAAAACTAGACTTAAAGATCTTTTCCGATGATATTAATTACTTAGCATAAATATTTGTATATTTTAAAATAAAATTGCCGCGATTGTTTCTCGGGGAAGCTTAAAAACAACAACTATTTTGAGACGGAGGGAGTACTTGTTAACCTGGGGAGTGAGAGAGGAAGAGGAAAGGAATGGAATGACGTACCAAGGCGAGACGGCGGCGGAGACTGAAAGCAAATCTGGCTTGAAACCGAAGAAGATGGAAGCGGCGGCGTTCTTGGTTAGGCGTCCGGTGTGCGGGCGGGCGGCGACCGGCGGCGGAGGTGGTGGGAAGGCGTGAGTGACTGAGGAAAATGCAGGTGAAATGAATGGCATAAAAAGAAGACCGGGGCCTCGTTTAGTTGGCTAAAGTTTCTAACTCTTTTTCACTCTCTCCGTCACATCACATTAAATACACCAAAGTTACATATGTTCGAAATTATGAAATGTAGGTAAAAAAGTAACTAATTACACAGTTTAGATGTACATTACGAGGCGATTCTTTTGAGCCTAGTTACCCCATGGTAGGATAATATTTACCACAAACAAACGAAAGTCTACTGACGAGGTGATACAGGGAGTTCCGCGGGAGTTCTTTTTGCTAAAGTTTCTAACATCTAAACGAGCCCCAGAAGAAAAGTTTTTGAAATAAAAGAAGACCAGAGAAGCGAGTCGTGGGCAATGGCGACGCACTTGCCTCGCAGTTTCTAGCGTGCAGCAGCAGCAGCGCGTGAAGAACAAACAAAGCAAGTGGCAGTAGCGGAACCCCACCATGTGTAGCAGTAGCGTGCAGCAGGAGTCAAAATGGCAACGGGTACCCGAAACCCGAGCACCCGGCCGGGTTTTACCCGATAAAGATGCGGGTGTGGAATGATTTTTCTACCCGCGGGTATGTTATTGGAAGAAATCTTCTACCCATCCAGATGCTGGTACGGGTGTGGGTGTATTCTACCCATACCCGTCTACCCGTGGGTAATAAATACCGCATATATCACTAACAATCCTAATAAATTTGGCCCATATAACACTAGAATTTGAGCCAATTCAACTAAAAGTCTACATATATAACATTAGTATTGTTGCTAATTGATGTTAGATTTGCTTTTGTGCACATATATTGACCTAATATTTATTAAATATTTGAATTTATAAAGCATTTCATATGTCATACTTTTCGGGTATGTTCGCTGGTGTGGTTACCCGACGGGTAGAATTTTACCCACGCTGGTGCGGGTATGGAATGATTTTCCTACCCGCATGCGGATACGGGTAACCGACGGGTAAGATTTACTCCTGGTGTGCGGAGATGCAAAAGACTACCCGTCGGGTATTTACCCGTTGCCATCTTGAAGCATGAGCCCGTGAAGAGGGACAAGCGTAGCAGTAGAGGAGCCCCGCCATGTGCACGACCTTGACCCACGACTCGCCAAGTCACGAGCACACACCACCTTCATCAGGTGTGCAAATTTATTTTTTACATTAACAACGAAAAAAAATGTTGAGAAATAAATAGTTCTAGATTTTGCGAGAACATTGTTTCATCCATCTTCAGGAGAAAAAAATGCTCCGAGTTTGGAAAAAAATGTGTTTGGTAGAAAAATGTTCTAGGTCGAGTAGGACATCGAACAAACTTCCATGCTTCTAGTAAGGAGAATTATGTTCCATATGTCCATGCACATATGTAAAACGTTCCTAATCATGGGGAAAATAGCATCACGAAAACAAATATTTCAAAAAAAAAAAAAGTAAAAATAAAATAGGGCAAAGTGAAAATATTTCAAAACATGGAGAAAGTAATGAAAATATTAAACAAGATATTTGAGAAAAAAAAAAAAAAAACTTTTCTTTTTGGTGTCAGGGGAGGCTCTTCACTTAGGTTTTATCTCATTGGCCCCAAACGGCTTGCACCATCTTTACAAAGAATGAGGATTACATAGTTTTTCTTGCCATGGCTGATACTCCTATTATCTCGGTGCCTTTGCACCAAGTGCAGCCAAGATCAACAACTGATGCATTTGCATGCATCTGAGTGGCTTGGCGGTGGGATGAACTGTGCTCTTTCAGCTCTCTCAGTCATTTCGCCGAGCACGGTACGCCCCCAAGCCGTACGTGCGCTCGCCGCTCGCCGTGCAAGCAACGCGAGCAAGCAAGGTGGCCACAAAGATCTGCTCGCCTCCTCGGCCACCGACGCGCTCGCCTGCAGGGAACGCCTGCAGGGATGCTGCTTCCATTGCTCGACCGCGCTTGCAACGGGCACACGGCAGCTGGTCGCCCGCCTGCCTGCCCGAGCCTTGCATCGCATGCCCCGAGTCCCTCGATCTGATGCCCGCCAACTCGCAGGCGGCAGGTGCGGGCGCTCAGGCCTGTCGGCAGTTGGACAGCCGACAGGCTTGAACAGTCGGCATCCCAGATTCCCAGCAGCCAGGCCTTGCTGCACCTGCACGAGTTGGTCCGACCGATTTCATTTTCTCGGGACGGCTCGATCCGGAGGTGATATTCCTAGGCCTGATATTCCTAGGCTTGGAAGCATATACTTCCTTTTTTCCTCTTGAAAATAAAACAAAAAGAGTAAAGTATGTTGTTTGGGTGTCAGTACAGTCCAATCGAGCGTGGGCGGGCTGGCAGCTTAGAGCAAGGCCTTGTTTAGATGGCTAAAAATTCTAACTTTTTTTCCCACTTTCTCCATCACATCACATTAAATACACCCAAAAGACATATGTTTGGAGTATTAAATGTCGCAAAAAAAAATAACTAATTACACAGGTTTAGATGTACATTGCGAGGCGATTCTTTTGAGCCTAGTTACTCTATGGTAGGATAATATTTACCACTAACAAACTAAACGTCTTCTACAAGATATACGATGTGACATTCGGTTCTAAATATTTGCCATCTAAACAAGGCCCAAGTATAATAGTGAAGAAGCTGGCGAAATGGAGGTACACGTCAGATGACGTGGGAGAGAGAAAGCGAAGCCGGCGTTTCGTTTCGGTCGCCGCCGCAAGCGGGCGACATGCACCTTGCCCTCTCCGGCGCCCACGTTACTGCTCCGCCTCCACAACCTGCACGTTTCTTGCTACCTCTAGGCATTCATTGATAGGTGGGGTCCGCCACTACCATCCCTGACTATGCATGCGTGACATGGCGTTTTCTTCGCCAGCAAGAACTAGCGTAACCATTAATCTTGCTCTTATGCAATTACATTCCTGCTGCCTGCTTAAGCCCTCGCTGACAAGTTGTTTTTTTTTTCAGCAAAGCCGAATATATCTTTATCAGTTCGATCTCTTAATGGAATCTTATTAATTGGATTCCCGGCCTTTTAATTTTTTCATTAATAAGAGGTAGAAGAAGTAGCTAGATAGCTAATTAATTAATTATTAGTTGGGCCATGTATTATATATTCCATGTTTTCATCATATATATAATTATTAATTATATTTCATATGTTATAATGGAAATGCATAAGTTTGTGTTTCTAGAACTCCAGAGGTGACTTCATCTGTGCTGAGGCCATACTTGGCAAGTAGAGTTGATGGCAAGCCGGCACAAGTCGTTGGGAACCCAAATTCCTACTTAATTTTATTACTAGCTACTGTAGTACAGTGTAAAAATTCACCATATATACAGTGAGTACATGTCAGGAAAGCTATCTAGCTATAGCTAATACATTTTCTTAACCTGCTGCAGGTGATGGCACTAGGGGATGGAGAAAACGATGCTCGAGCTCGCTGGCCTTGGTGTCGCGCTCTCTGAGGTGATAAAGTCGGTGGCGGACGTCATCGGCGCCAAGCAACGATGAAAACGGCGTCGCACATGGCGGAGCCAGGGGGGGGCTAGGAGGGGCCATGCACCCCCAACATCACGTCAAATTTGTTTTATGAAATATATAATTTAATAATCTGTATTATAGAAATACAATTAAAACTTTTTGTCATATATTTTTCATGACTTTGAGCAACAAAGTCACATAAATTCATTAATTTTCTTTGGGCAAACCTTTATGTATTCTTTTTTTTTGGCTCTGGCATGATCAATCTACCACCGAAAGAAACGTGCATAGTTAGGTGTTAAATATTGAATAAATTTGGCATGATACCGGTGGCAACAAAGTCGCTCCGGCCCGACCTTCGGCTTCTACGGGCCTCCGCTTTGCTCCGTCAAAACTATCCTTTATATAACAGTCTGGACTCTACTGGGCAGGATCGTCCCATGCGCGGCCGGAACCAAACACCAGACGTCCTCTCTCAGTTTCTGGGCCGAGGCGCATGGGTGTTTAAATGTCACACGGCCACACACAGGGTAATTACACTGCTGTCATTGTCACGTGTGCTTGTTCCAGTTGTCGGTGCAGCGACAAACTCATCACAATGTCCGAAGCACAAAGCATGCAGTGCAGGTCTGAAAGCATGATGAACACGCAGTACAGAGTTGCAAGTTGCAACTCTCTTCCCTTCATCCTTGTCATCCTCCCTCTTCCTCTCCCTGCAGGAGCTAGAGAGTAGAGCCATGCAGAGAATGGTCAAGAGGAGGACCATTCGTTTTGCTGCTTTTGCAATAGCATCAAAGTGTTACAGAGATGAGAACGTGCAGATGAAAGCAAATGCAGGGAGAGTTGAAGTAGTACCATCGAGTGAATGTTTCTTCAGATGCCGCACTTGATAGGGTTCTCTGATGTCTACTGCTCAGTTGAGGTGACTGATGATATTCAGAATTTCATTCGTATCATGTCGTCCATTTATGAATATAAAAATATCGCTGGAGCCTGGATCCGAGGCTTGGAGTCATGCAGAAGCTTTCGTGAGATTTGTACGCAGTCTGAATGTCTGACAGAGATATGCCATATTTCGTTCACTGCAAGTGCCAGACGAAGATTCTCTCATTTCTGTTTCATTTTTACAAATACTAAGCAGACATGGAGGAGTACCGCACAAGTATATGCCCGGTTCAGGCTAATTTCAGCTGAAAATATCCTGTGACACAGATTGACACCAGCGAACATGCAAAATGTCCAATGCAAAAGGATTGTCATTATTCCAATTGCCAACCCCGGCGAGGAAACGAAAATGACTCGGCAGATTATCAGCAGCATGCATTTTGATTGGAAATGCACAGAAGGACATTGTTGCGGTTGGTTAAGTGTCTGAACCTACAAATATGTTGCCCGGGCAAGTGCAAGGCAGCTGTTGGTTGCAACACTCTGATCTGAGATGGTTCAGATGTTCAGCTGGGTTCACAGGCAGACGTCTTCAGTAACATCAACATTGCTGCCAGCAAGATCATGGAACTGAAAATGTTTTCATTTCATTCAAGGTCACAAATTTCATTTCAGTCAAGAACCGAGAAATAAAGCAAGACTTTAATTTGGTGTCACGGAGCTGAGCAATGTTTTCTCCTTTATTCAGTCAACAAAATATATAGGGAAAATAAACAAGTTCACGCCATGACTGCACGTGTGCCATCCCACACGGACGAGGCATGCATGGTGCGACAGACTCAGGTACGCTGCCAACTCTGCAGCTGTGCGCCATCCCGCACATCTTCAAGTTGGCGCCACACGACTCTGACGGTGACATCTCCAGTATATGCCACGGTCGACAACAGTGAGACAGTTGCCAGCAGTACAGACTGGAAGAAGGGGGATGGAAGGAAACACATGTGCACTGGCAGATTAATAGTAAGCCAGACAACAAAACAGACATGCAGTGTACATTGAGGGGTAGCTCCATGGCTCTGCCTGCTTGTCCCCGGAGGGTGCAAAGCTGCACCTGTCATCATCAAGTAAAGAACAATGATCAGCAAAATGACTACTCTCCAAAACTGAAAATGCAAATGGAACTGCAAGCTGTAGCCTTGCTGATGGGCATTCAGAGAAAAGAAAAAACATTCAGAAACAATTAACATTATTACGATTACATAACTGACTATTAAGATATAATCCTCTAACAAAGAAAACAGGCTACGCATATACAGAATTTTAATCCGCAAGTGTCCTATGACTACCTTTTGGATCATAATTTATATACCGCAAGAAGTGCCATACCTACTACCATTAATAGCCTTTCTTCAGCGGCTGCTGTACTTCCTTCAACTTTGGGCAGTTCTCAATCCACACTTGTGGTATGTGTGTAATCCCTTCGGGTGCACCAATTGATACAAGGTCTTCACAATTCCCAAACTCTAATTCCTGGAGTGATGTGAGATTATTGGTCCACAGGCCACGCGGAATATACTCTATGTGTTTGCATTTATCCATCTTCAGTGATTTCAGGGATGTGAGCTTCTCCAGGCACCTAGGAAGCCAGACAGATATATCCCCACATTCCTTTAGGGTGAGCTCTTGGAGGGAAGATGGTAACACCATTTCACTTTGCCATTTTAGACGTGGACAGGACCGAATGCACAAATTCTTCAGACAAGAAAAACTACCATGATGAAGAGTCTCTAGCTGGAAGCAGAATTCAATGGTTAGGTCGGTGAGTAGCGGGAACTTTTCTTCCATGCTGCCATGTGAAGTGCTAGTGGATATTGGTTCAGATTCTCTAATAAATGTCAGAGATGCCAGATGACTGCTGTGTAAATCAAATATGGTAAGGGAAATGCAATCAACATCATCTCCAAAACTCCCAGAATCATACAACATAAGCTTCTTTAGGGACGGAGCCAGCAGACTGTGACTTCATCTTCAGACACTCCCGCAATTGCAGTTCTTCAAGGGAATGCAAATTCCTTGGTACGGACTCCAAACTTAAGCAATTCCGAACGCTCACTTTCTTGATGGCAGGCATATAAGCTAGGTGCAGAAACAGTTCAAGGCTTGATAACCTAGGGCATTTTCTAACCACTATCTCTGTTAACGATGACAACATGGTAGTGTCAGAACCATGAAACCAGCTTGGAAGGTTTTCACCTGGATAACAATCGAGGTGCACAGATTTGACACTGTTGGGAGGGTGTAATGCTTCAAACACTTCTATCTCATTATGCTTTGGAGGTCCTGGCATATCCAATAGCTGTTTAGACCATACCAGAAATAGAGTAGAAATAGAGTCCTTCTTCATAAGTTCAATTTCTGCCGCCTCATCCTTGCTTATTTCACAAAGATTACGTATAGACAAAACTCCAGTGATTAGATTAAAATTCTTTAGAAACCTAATGCCATCTCCATTCCCCATTCCAGCATCAATGTCAAGCTGTCCTGATTCAAACTTTTTTAGATTGATAAGGTTACTAAAGCCTCTGGGTACTTCATGAAATGTGGATTTCCTAGCACATAATAGCTCCAGATTATAGAGGCTACAGAATGCTGCAGGAATGCTCTTGAAAAAGCAAGAACCCAAGACTTTAAGGCACCGGAGATTCTTCATGTTGCTAATACTATCTGGCAACCCTGAGTTAGAGATAGAGGCACAGACCATGACCCTCATACACAAAAAAAAAAAGTTTACCGCACCATTTCTCCATCACATTATTTCCCTTTTTACCCATCAAAGGCATGTTACAAAGTAGGGTGCGCAACTTTGTTTGCTTGCATAGATTCTCTAAGTCAGACCAGTCAACATCTCTACTTTTGAGCACCGATAGATGACGGACCTTTAGAGGAATCCTTTCAAGATCCCTTTTCTCTTTTATTATGAAGCAATCGTCCTTTGAAACTAGTTGTGCCATGTCATGTATCAAATCATGCATTACATATTTCCCACGAAGCTTCCAAAAAAAAAATGACAGATGTGCAAGGTCTTCAAAGTACTTGCAGCCAGTTTGTTGAAGTGGAATGCTACGTTGAGGTTCCACAAAGCCTTCTGCCACCCAAATTTCAGCTAAATCTTCCTTTACAAAATTGTAATCTTTCGGGTACACAAACACGTAGAATGAGAAGCATCTCTTTAAATGGAATGGTAAATAAATGTAGCTCAACAAGAAGAGTGGCAAAATGTCGGTGCTCTCTTGTTCAAGCTCCCATAGCTGACTATTAAGAATCATATTCCAATGTGCTGGGTCAAGGCTCATTCCTAGCAGCCGTCCGAGGGTTTTTGCAGCTAAAGGAGACCCTTTCAACTTTGGGAGAATTTGTTTACCAATCCGTTCCAATTCAGGATTAATGGCAGAGCTATCAGATCCAAATACACATAGTTTGAAGAAATTCTGAAAGATACTGTCCCTCAAACCCTCTAATGGAAAGGGATCCATCGTCCGCACTATATCGAAACCTTTCCGGACCTAGTTGTCACAAGCATCATGCTTCCCTGAAGTACATGTTTAAAAGGTGCATAGAACGTCTTCCGAGCTCCCTATTTTCATCTCACATGTCATCAAGGACAATTAAGAATCTTCTCTTGTTGAGTCTATCTGCAAGATCAGCTTGAGAGAGTTCAAATTATCCTTGGTCGGCACTTTCCTAGAAAATTGTTCTATGGCCTCTTTAGTTAACCTCTTGACATCAAAGTCATCGAGACACAAATCCAAACTATCACATCAAAGTGTCTTTTGCACTTGTGGATTGTTGCGTATAGTTTGGGCCAAAGTAGTTTTTCCAACACCTCCAATTCCAACTATGGGCAAAACTGGCACACTCGTTATTACTGTTGCTTCATTATTATCAAGGCTACCACAAACCTGGTAGCTTGCTGATGAACGGCTTGCACTTCTTTTCCTCTTGGGTTTGGAAGGATCCCTTCTATTATTTGCTGATACACCAAGCAATCTAATCAGCTCCTTTATTTCATTATCACGACCAAATATCTTTGCCTCAGTGGGAAAAAAAGAAGTGGTCTCGGTCCGACCGACTGTCAAACCGTGGAGTTGCTTGACGTAAGCCCATTCTCTCAAGTTGCATACATTGATTATCTAGCCTCTCCTTGATGTGATTCAATTTTTCCAAGTTGCCTTGAATGGCATCGTGAAAGAATGTGGTGCCTGATTCCGATGAGGTCGTACTGCCCTCAATTTCTACCTTTAGTTCATAGTATCGAAGTACTCTAGAAGGTCTTCTGCATCATACATAGCAGCCTTAAGTTCGGAAGGAACACAGCCACACACATCTCATGGCTCCTCCACTCTGCTAGATCAATAAAGTTGTGCATTGTAGGTAGAGTATCCTGAAGGCATTGAAGAGAGCTCTTCAATGTCAGTACATCATATTCTATAAGTTCTTGATTTTCTGCTCCATTTGAATGGGTTTATGGAGATCTAAGCCATTGAAAAAAAGTAACACATTCATTGAAGCCAGTGATGGCCTCAATTGCCTGTTTTATGTAGCTTATTATGCTCATATTGACTTGTGTGAAGATTCTTGCAGTCCTCTCGTGCTGGACACATAGTAGATTAATGAACATTAGAAAGGTATATCATGGGGTAACATTTTAATTCTATAATTAAATGTATAGTTATTTAAAAAATGTATAGTTATGAAGTCAGTTGATGCAGCAAATATTTCTTGATATATTCTCTCCTAGAAATAGAGCAGCCAAAGTTGAGTTCATAGAGAATAAAATAACCTGACACTGCAATGTTTACAGTAGAGATATTACTCCACAGATATTCATATAGTTTAATGGCAATTGGGAAACAATGGAACAGCTGTACAGTAACAAAAAAAGATAGTGGATGCAAAATGCAGCTATGTTTTACTCTGATTTTTTATGTTTAGATAAATCATAGTAGTGTTAGAAGAGAAACATGGGAGTGGATCATGCATAATACACAGGATACTTAGCGATGTCTTAGTGGATTACCGTATTATAGCTGGATATAATCAGTTTCCGCCATTCTTCCTCTCTTTTGCCAACACTCCAAAACAGAGATGATAGTTCATATGGGGACCTGATCTGGTGACTGCAGGGATGTGGTTTTTTGCCATCATTCACCTGTCATTTCGTTTGTTTAAGAAAAAGCCAGTTAGCTTGCAAATGCGAAAAGGGAGGTTAAAAGGCCGAATTAACTGCAAATCATCAGCTGACAGGATGGATTGCAAGGTGGATCTGTGGAGCAGATTGGTTGGCCTCTAATCTAAGAGTACTATGCTTGAAGTAATCTTGAGGCTGACAAACAGCAGTTATATGGCGATGTTTGGTTTCAGGGTCGAACAGAACTAGTGCGCTGCACCGGGACAGGGTGAGAGCACCTGCGCTGCGCTACGCCTGGTAGAGGGAAGGAAACACATAGGAGGACCAGGGTGCTTACCAGAGCCAGATCGGCTGCCGCCTGCCGGTATTGGAGAAGATGGCGGTGTTCTTCGGTGGGCTTGCAGCAGTCTTCAACCGCGGGATGACGACGGCTACCAGCGGCGCAGGTTGTGGAAGATCGGAAGCTGGCTGACGGCGATGAGGCGAGAGTGAGAAGAGGAACAAGCAAGGTAGTAGCAGCCAGTAGGCAGTAGCAACGCAAGCTGGCCAAGTCGTCGTGCACAATCGTCAATTGGCACTGCACATGCACCCCAGTGAGTAGCCATCAATGAATCATAGTTCAAATCTGATACTTCCTCAATGAGTTAGAATGGGATAATTAATGAGAATAAATTAGATCCTGTCACTGCAATGGTTACAACAGAGAAATTACTCCCCAAGATGTTCATATAGTTTAATGGGAAACAATGGAACAACCATAACAGAACAAAGACAATAGTGGGTGTGAAATGCAGCTTATGCTTTACAAATATGTTTTTTATGCCTATATAGACCAGAGTAATGTTCAAAGTGAAGCATGCGAGTGGATCATGCATAATACACAGGATACTTGGTGATGTCTTGTTGGATTACCTTGTTATTGCTGGATATAATCAGTTTCTGTTGTCCTTGTTATCTTTCACCGTGACCAACCTTATGCACACTCCAAAACAGAGATGATCGGTTTTATTGGAGGCCAGATCTGGTGACTACGGACAAGTAACCCTTTATCTGTCATTTCGTTTGTTTAAAGAAGAAGTCAGACAACTTGCAAATGCGAATGCAAAGACCGAACAGAGAGTCGTCAGCTTACTGCTTACAAGATGGATTCCAAGGTGGATCTTGGGAGCAGATTGGTTGGCCTCGATTATACAGTACTTGAAGGATCTTGACAGACAGGTATCTGACAAAATTTGGTTCCGGCCTTCCTTCCTTGCAAATGACGGCTGGGGGTTGGACAATTGTGTTCCCAGATTTTGCCCCCAGCTGGCCAGCCCCCACACAGCCTCCAACCCCAATCGAGCGGACGGGGTCGCCCCGCTTGGACGCCGTCACTCACTAGTGTGCTGCGCAGGTCGCAGGGGAGAGAGGGCATGTTACTTTAAACCTGGGGAGTGAGAGAGGAAGAGGGAAGGAATGGAATGACTTACTAAGGCGAGACGGCGGCAGAGACTGAGCAGATCGGCTGCCGGAACTGGAGAAGATGGAGGCGGCGGCGCTCTTCGGTGGACGTGCAGGTGCAGGCCGGCGGCGACCGGCGACGGGCGGCGGAGGTGCGGCGAGGCGTCACATAGCTCGTGGTGACGAATGGCGGTGGATTTGGCGGTGAAGCTCGGTGGCGTCTCGTCTTCGGCGACCTGCGCGAGCGACGGGGGCTGCTCGGCCGGCGAAGTGCAGTGCAGTGCTGGGGCGGCTGGGGCGGACGAGAGTGATGACTGAGGAAAATGCAGGTGAAATGAATGGCAGTAAAAAGAAGACCAGAAGGAAAGTTTTTCAAATAAAAGAAGACCAGAGAAGGGAGAGCATTTTTGTTGCGAGTGGGCAGTGGCGACGCACTTGCCTCGCAGTTTCGTAGCGCGTGAAGAACAAACAAAGCAACAGTGGCAGTAGCGGAACCCCACCATGTGTAGCCCGTGAAGAGGGACAAGTGTAGCAGTAGAGGAACCCCGCCATGTGCACGACCTTGACCCACGACTCGCGCCAAGTCACGAGCACACACCACCTTCAGCAGGTGTGGAAATTTATTTTACATTAAGAACGACAAAAGTTTAGAAATAAATAGTTCTAGATTTTTGCGAGAACATTGTTTCATCCATCTTCACGAGAAAAAAAAAATGTTCCGAGTTTGGAATACAAATGTGTTTGGTAGAAAAATGTTCTAGGTCGAGGAGGACATCGAACAAACTTCAATGCTTCTAGTAAGGAGAATTATGTTCCATGTTATTAGAGAGAAAAAAAAAATCTAAGACAAAAGGGAAATGTTCATCTCCACCACAAATTGTTTGTTTAGGAAACAAATTATATTCTCCAAGCATCATAGGGGGAAGATGACCCATGTCCATATGTAAATTGTTGCTAGTTCATGGAAAAAATTTAGCATCACGAAAACAAATATTTCAAGAAAAAAAAAAAAGTAAAAAAAAAAATAGGCCAAAGTGAAAATATTTCAAAACACGGAGAAGGTAATGAAAATATTAAACAAGAAAGTTAAGAAAACACACTTTTTCTAATTGGCCCCAAACGGCTTGCACCATCTTTACAAACAATGAAGATTACATAGTTTGTTATTGCCATGGCTGATACTACTATTATCTCGGTGCCTTTGCACAAGTGCAGCCAAGATCAACCACTGATGCATGCGCATGCATCTGAGTGGCTTGGCGGTGGGATGAACTGTGCTCTTTCAGCTCGCCGAGCACGGTACGCCCCAAGCCGTACGTGCAAGCAATGCGAGCAAGCAAGGTGCCCACACCTCATCTGCTGAGCCACCGACGCGCTCGCCTGGGAATCTGGGATGCTGCTTGCGTTGAGCGGGCAGCCGGGCACACGGCAGCTGGTCGCCCGAGCCTTGCATCGCATGCCCCGAGTCCCCCAACCTGGTGCGGGCGGGCCGACAGGCTTGAATAGTCGTCAACTCGGCATCCCAGCAGCCAGTCCCTGCTGCACCTGCACGAGTTGGTCCGACCGATTTCATTTTCTCGGGACGGTTCGGTCCGGAGGAGATATTCCTAGGGCCTGGATTATTACGGGCGTGTTTGATTTCTTGGCCCCGGCGAGTTGTCCATGAGCCAGGCTGTGGCCAGCCAGAGCCAGGCTCTAGCCATACAATCCTGTTGTTTGATTTTTTTTTCTCTCCGGAGACTGGCTCAGTGCAAATTTGTGTTTGATATGGTACAAGAGAGGATAGAGTAACCCTGGCCCGGCGTTCGGTATTCTTACCACCCTTCCCCTCTCTTTGACATTCCATCAAACACCCTCATTCTTTGTCTTTGAGACGCATGGGAGCTCCGCCCCCACACCTGCCCCCGTGCCCGGCGGTGCATGCAGCCCACGAACGCAAAGCCCGGGGCCTCGGCGGGCGGACGCGCGGCCAGGCGTTGTGACAACTCCCGTGATGGTGCCGCCCCCGCAGCGGCGTTGGCGGCGAGCCGATGGTGCGTACCGGGTAGAGGGAGCGCGCGGCGTTCGCCGTCGATGAAGCCCTCGGCGTGGCATTTGCTGAACGGTGTGACGCCCCGGCTCTAGCGGCGATGTCCGGCGAGTTGTTGAAGCCGCACACCGATGAAGGGCGCCCTGGTCGCTGCGACGCCAAGACGCGCCACCGCTGGCGGCCCGGCGGGCGGCGAGCATCTTGTACGACGCAGGGAGCTCGCCCGCCGCCGCGCCGCCGGAAATTTCTGGGAACTCGCCCGGCCGCCATTGCCGGAACACGCGGGGAACTCGCCCCGACGCCCGTATTCGCGAACGCAGCGGCGAGGGGAGGTCCCGACGTTTTGTCGCCTTGGCGTGAGGCGCGGATGTGGAAGCTCCTCCCCGACCCACCGCCGCCACAGCAAGCGAACGTGAGGGAGGCGCCGTAGCCGCCACGAGTGCGCAAGGGCCCTTGGCTTCTGGCCCCCGCCACTCCATGGCCGCCGGCGAGCCACGAGTGCGCAAGGGGAGATGATATTTTCACTGTGTAGACATGCACATGTGGAGTATAAAAAAAATTCTATTTTATGATTTTTACGTGATTTACTATGATTTTTCAAAGATTGAACAAAATAAATAAAAAGAAAAGACAAAACCTTTCGTAGCAAAAACTTTATATTAAAGTATATCATATTATATATTCTTTGTGTAGATCTAATCATGTGGAGTCCAGCAAAATTGAATTTTCATTTTATGATTTTTATGTGATTTACTATGATTTTTCAAAGATTCAACCGGAATTTTTTTTTAAAAAAAAAAGGCAAACCATCATTATTTGTAACAATACCGCCCCTTAAAAACCGTTCGAGGGAGATAATTTGCATGGTTTGAAAATTTGAGGTAGATGATTTGTCCGGTTTTTGACGTTGAGAGAGGAAAAGTGAACTTTTGGGAGTTGTGGGAGGGAATCCGGACTTTTTTCCCTTTATAATGTGCAGTCTAACAGTCTGGACTCTCCTGGGCAGGATCGTCCCGTGCGCGGCCGGAACCAAACACCAGACGTCCCTGTCCCGGCCAGAGGCCAGAATCTCTCTCAGTTGATGGGCCGAGGCCCATGGGTGTTTGAATGTCACACGGGCCACACAGGGTAATTACACTGCTGTCATTGTCAAGTGTGCTTGTTCCAGTTATCGGTGCAGCGACAAACGCAGTACAGAGTAGCAGTTGCAACTCTCTTCCCTTCCATCCTTGTCATCCTCCCTCTTCCTCTCCCTGCAGGAGCTAGAGAGTAGAGCCATGCAGAGAATGGTCAAGAGGAGGACCATTCGTTTTGCTGCTTTTGCAATAGCATCAAAGTGTTGCAGAGATGAGTGCAGATGAAAGCAAATGCAGGGAGACTAAGTAGTAGCAGCGAGTGAATGTTTCTTCAGATGCCGCACTTGATAGGGTTCTCTGATGTCAGTTGAGGTGATGATATTCAGAATTTCATTCGTATCATGTCGTCCATTTATGAATATAAAAATATCGCTGGAGCCTGGACCCAAGGCTTGGAGTCCTGCAGAAGCTTTCGAGAGATTTGTACGCAGTCTGAATGTCTGACAGAGATATGCCACATGTTCGTTCACTACAAGTGCCAGACGAAGATTCTCTCATTTCTGTTTCATTTTTACAAATAGGCAGACATGGAGGAGTACCGCACAAGTATATGCCCGGTTCAGGCTAATTTCAGCTGAACATATCGTGACACAGACTGACACCAGCGAACATGCAAAATGTCCAATACAATGGGATCATTATTATTCCAAGTGCCAACCCCGGCGAGGAAACGAAAATGACTCGGCAGATTATCAACAGCATGCATTTTGATTGGAAATGCACAGAAGGACGTTGTTGCGGCTGGTTAAAGTGCCCGGTTCAGGCTAATTTCAGCTGAACATATCGTGACACAGACTGACACCAGCGAACATGCAAAATGTCCAATACAATGGGATCATTATTATTCCAAGTGCCAACCCCGGCGAGGAAACGAGAAAATGACTCGGCAGATTATCAACAGCATGCATTTTGATTGGAAATGCACAGAAGGACGTTGTTGCGGCTGGTTAAAGTGTCTGAACCAACAAATATGTTACCCGAGCAAGTGCAAGACAGCTGTTGGTTGCAACACTCTGGTCTGAGATGTTTCAGAATTCAGATGTTCAGCTGGGTTCACAGGCAGGCGTCTTCAGTGACATCAACATTGCTGCCCGCAAGATCATGGAACTGAACAATGTTTTCATTTTATTCAAGGTCACAATTTCATTTCAGTCAAGAACCGAGAAATAAAGGAACACTTTAATTTGGTGTCACAGAACTGAGCAATGTTTTCTCCTTTATTCAGTCAACAAAATATATATAGGGGAAACAAACAAGGTCCTAGGTTCACGCCATGACTGTAGGTGTGCCATCCCACACGGACGAGGCATGCATGGTGCGAGACTCAAGTACGCTGCCAACTCTGCAGTTGTGCGCCATCCCGCACATCTTCAAGTTGGTGACACACGACTCGGACGGTGACATCTCCAGCATATGCCACGGTCGACAACATTGAGACAGTAGCCAGCAGTACAGACGGGAAGAATGGAGGAAAAAAGGGAAGGAAACACATGTGCACTGGCCGGATTAATAGCAAACCACATACAACAAAACAGTGCATATATAAGAGCGTGATCATTGAGGGGTAGCTCCATGGCTCTGCCTGCCTGTCCCCAGAGGCTGCAAAGCCATCATTTAATTTCACCTGTCATCAGGTAGAAAACATTGATCGTTAATATGATCGTTAATATTGACCGACTGGCAGGTCGCCCTGCTAATGGTTTGAAAACCGAACTAAACCCGAACCAACCCAATCAAATACTAGCGTATTTCAGACACCAAACCAAGCCACTCTTTTCACTGTTCAAATCAAACCAACCCAAATTGGTGTCGTTTTCCACCCAAACCGATTAAGGTGTTTGACTCAATCTATTCCCGCAAATGGTTTCAAGCCCATTTTAGCAAATGGTTTCTGTACAAGCTATTCCAGGCACCCATGCAGCTGTTTACATGCGCCTCCCGCTGGCCCAGCCCCTGCTGCACGTAGATAGCGCCGTGTTTACATGCGCCTCCCGCTGGCCCAGCCCCTGCTGCACGTAGATAGCGCCATGACTGAGCTGCCGTGGCTGTGTGCGGCCGCCGCCGCCGGGTGCGGCGGTGCCAGAACCGCTCTTCCGCAAGGCGCCGCGTGGCTGCTCCGCCATCGCTGGAGGGCGCGGACGCCCGTGCATGTTGTCCTCGGCGCCCAGGACCAGGGAGCGCCTCGCGTGGACCCAGTAGCGGGAGGCGCGGCGACACCGCGCCCGGACTCGGCGCCTTGTGCTGGGCGGCGTGCCGCCACGACCGCTCCGCATGTTGCGGCCCTACCCGCAGGATCAGCATGTGAGTCCGTCGCGGCGAGATGGAGCGGCGCCGCCGAGCTACAGGCTCGCTCAACGCCGGCGGCACCGACGCTGCACCGCTGCCGCCGTCCGCGATGTGGCCACAGCGCGCCTTCTCGCCCGGTGTAAAATGCGGCCGGCCGTGAGGAGCGGCGTCGTGGCATCTGCGCCGAACTCCTTGTCGTCTTTGTCTCTCCTCAGCCATTGACATCGGTGACAGGCTGGGCCAAGCCGATGCGAAGTTTGGGGCTGCCTCTGTGCGCATTATTTCAATCCAAACCGAACCACCCAGAACTATTTTCTCCAATAAACCAAACCAATCCAATCCAATCCATTTATGATATCAGCCCATTTATATCTAATCAAAGAGAATCCAAAACAGAACCCACACCATTATAACCATTACAACCCAAACCGTTAGCAGGGCTACTGGCAGGAGACTAATGTTGATGACATTGACATGGGTCTCTTCCCGGAGCAGTGTTGCTGGGATTCTCTCCTTTGCGGTTAAACTCTTGCCCTGCATGTCTGCACATACAGAGTAGCTCCAAATGCATGGCAAGTTCCAACTTTGCCATACTTTAGTGGGGATATTATGTATATAAACTGCAACTTTCCAACCCAATTGGCCCATATTACCATACATAAGCCACTGACAGCACCTTAGTGGAAGGTTCATAAAGTCATATCTTTTAGAAAAAGGATGGTAACCAGAGACCCCTATCGATGTACCTTTCTGACTATTATCTAATTTCTAATCCAATTGCTATAAAGAGAAAAAAATGTTTTCATGACCAAAACCAACTATGGACTCCTTTTTAAAAAAAAAAAAAAAAATTGTTATGTTAAAGGTATACTGGCCAAAGATTATTACGCTACCTCCAAAAACGGCGATTTTAAAAATGTTTTTGTCATCCACCTAAGTTTCCATGAATCCACCCAAAATATTCGTAACGGGTACATGGAACTTTTTATTTTTATTAACACTCAGTTAAAAAATATTTTAGCATACAACATGGACAAAGATATTTGCTGATCTAACTATTTCTGGACACGCACGTCAAGGGGAATAAATTAGATGGGGATCGTCCGCACCGGTCGCCGTGGGTACATGCAGCCTACGCCTGACGCGTGCCCCATGTGATCTGCAATGGCTAACCTCGGCTTGCACGGTAACGGCTCGGCTCGGCTTCCCTCCCAACGATTACAAACTCACGGACCCACCTCTTGCTTCCTAGCGAAGGATCAATCCAGACTTGCAAGACAAGATGCCCGATTGCTGAATAGGGCCGACTCGCAGCAGCCATCTGAGATCCAGATCGGAACACACGCTATCGATGTTCAAGGGCGGAACTCCTCGCCGGCACTAAGCTGAGCCACCGCACGGTCGAGGAGGGAAGTTGTCCATGCTTTCTCGCCGGCATCGCTCGAGTCGTCAGGCCCAAGGTCTCTACCATCAAGGAACAGTCCGAGGAGGCCGTCCTCTGTCTGAACTTGCTTTGTAGGAGTTATTACCACAGTTGCTTTCAAGAAACAATCATTACAACTTTTTTTTTCTGAAATAAGTTTTGTTATCATGAGCCGATTTGCAACTGCAAGATATTCCTTTTTTTTTCCTTTTCTTGTGAGGATGCTTTCATCGATCTGGGAATACCTCATTATCTCTTTCAGTTCAGAACAAGCAGCCTACTTTTGTCTCCTCAGCAATAGCATGTCTGCACAACTGAACTTCATTTTTTAGAACTCCTCAAGTGGTAAAAGGCGGCAAGGAGAAACGTTTGCAGAGTGTAGTTGAAAAGAAGACTGGAAAGACGAAGAAGAAAAGTGCTCAAATGAAAGGTACTGATCGCACCTATTCCAGCTACCTTTTTTTGTTTGCATTATAGTTTGCTTCAATTGTAACTTTTAGTATTTCTACGTATAGGAAAAGCTCCCAAAAAGGAAGCGGAAAATAGAGTTGAAGGTGCTAGTCTACGAGAATCACTCGTAAGACATTAAATTAACTCATGATTCAGTAGCATTTTTCATTAGTACTTACCTGCATTTAACATTACAAACGGTTTCATATTATGTGATACAGGGCCTTCATGACGGTAGCATTAGTCAAACAAAGGTGTTTGGCCAATTCTCTACCATGGTTGTCCCTTTGATCCCAGGCAGCTATGCTAATGATACAATGCCAACCTCTGTAATTGGTTAGTACACGCATTCTTCGTCCACGTCTGCTCCTTCCATCCAAGGTGGACTTACAAGTCTCTTACATGAAGTTGAGCAAGTGGCCACAATGTCATCATCTGTTAGAAAGTTAGTTTGATTAATAGTATTTTGTGCAACATGTGAGACTTGTTCTTGTTTGAACTATTTTAAGGAGCATCAATTTGTATGACCCATTTCCTGTTATCAATAGGTATTCATGACAGCATGTCTATAAGAGAAACAAGCTCAGTTTACAATTTTTGGTTGTCATTTTCATCATAATCACAATTCCGATTTTTGGGAAGCAACTAGAGTAACAATAGTTTTCTAAGAACATGACACATTTGGAGCCTTCTTGATCGGAGGTGGCTTTGGTTTTAGGAGCATCACTTGTGATGTTATTCTCTGGTGTTCATCAAATCACTTTGGAAGGTGGTGTGACATCACTAGATCTTTTAAAACTGGATGAAAAACACTAATCATGCTGACTCCATAACGAGTTTGATTATCCTTGTGAACTGGACTGGCAGGAAAACAGGCATCAGGTGATGAACCTGAGAGCAGAATGTTGCATGTTGGTATTATACATTTAATTAAAGTAGTAAGATAACAACAATCCATCACAGGTTTTTTTTTTGACAACAAACATCAGCTTTATTGCTTAGCGGCAAACTGCCGAGAGAGGGTAATACATCTCAGAGTACTGGCTGCAGTGCATTAGACAAGGTGCAACTGCAAACATGACTACTGTTTAAGCAAGTTACAGAAAACAAGTCAGGCGAACTCAAGTTCGATCTAAAATTTCTATTTGCTAATTGGTGAGCCATAATGTTTTGGCTTCTGCAATCTTAAAGATCTAGTAGTGTATTGCGTTGACACTGTTGAAGAAGCGCTGCGTAAATGGTTTGATCTTCCAGTCTGGGGCTCTCATCCTTGCTCCTGGAAAGATAGGCTGATAGAATTTGGTTGTCGGAGTAGAAGGACGCCTTAACTGCATTTAGCTTGCTTAGAATGTCAACAGCTAGTGCAAGATTTGCTGCTTTGCCCATAAGCAATGAGCAGCAGTTTGGGAGCTGAGCCTGAATGTCGATCGTGATTTTGTTGACAGAATCAACAATGTGTATTCATAGCTTATTGGTAGGCAACTGAACGCGTCGTCGTCTGCGGCCTCTGTCGATGACACTGAAACTGAAAATTGCGATTCAACAATTCTTTTTAGTGAGTGCGTCCAGTGCTTATTGGTAGCTGCCTGCATGATAGAGGAACAAAGGAGCACAGTTATGCTCTGCTGATTACTCTGCATGATAGATGAACTTAGGCAGCACATGGAGTAATTAAGCAATTGGCATGCCTAGGCACTCTAGCAAGCACTTGGGATGCATATAACATCACTGTGCCTCCAGAGAATGTAAAGACACCTTTGCACAAAATAATATTTCCAGAGATAACAAATGGATGAAGATAGCAGTGGCATATGTGTTATGATCGTTTTGTATTGAATAAAAATCAGATAGCATCAAGTATTTGACTATTTGTATCTTAGCTACAGCATCCAGGAGTCAATGAAGTAGAAAGCAGCTGTTGTCGATTGCAATGTGATGGTAGCTAGCATCACCATGGATCATTAATATAGCCTTTTTGTACCAAATACAACAATAGTATTTTTCAGCTCTGAATATTTGCATCACTACTGGCTGGGAGCAACTTCTGAAAGCTAGAACACTTGGATAGGATTGTAAACTGCAATATTTGGGAAATTTAAATGTGAATAAAAGTGGTAAATTTGTACACTCAAGTGAACGCGCTTGGCGGAGACGCCAGCGGATGCGCAGGCACCGCCGCCACCGCCTTGGGGGCTGCGGGCCACGTCCTCCTCACAGCAGTCCTGGTCGCCGCGGTCGGGGGATTCGGAGCCCGGCAAGATGAGGTCGGGGTCAGCGGAGCAGCGCTCCGTGTGACGGCGGGCGGAGCAGGTGGATGGGGGCGTGGCGTGAGCCGTGAGCATGAAAGCAAGAGCCGAGCCTAGGAGCCGAGCACTCACAGCTTCAGCTGCACGACCGAAGTCGACGAAATCAGCCGTGTGGGCAGCGGCTCTCGAGAGACAGCGTCATGCGTCGATAGTGTTGGAATATTAGGCAATTTCGAATAATTCCATAATATAAATCATGACAAATTGAAAGACTAGATTAAGCATGTTTAACAAACTAGCATGATAGAAACTCATATCACGGATCATAGCATGATTTAATATCATATAGCATAGCAAGCATAGCATGATCATAGTAATAGGTGTAAGCACAACTAGCACACCATAGAAATTGGATAGATTGAGCATGATAAAATAATAGAATTAGATCACGGATGTATACGCCGATGTAGAAGTACTTGGTGGTGAAGAAGCGGTTAGCGATCACTCGAG
The DNA here is from genome assembly GCA_015847255.1 of Hyparrhenia diplandra. Classification (NCBI taxonomy): domain Eukaryota; kingdom Viridiplantae; phylum Streptophyta; class Magnoliopsida; order Poales; family Poaceae; genus Hyparrhenia; species Hyparrhenia diplandra. The sequence continues at coordinate 103,027 of JADLZK010012143.1, forward strand.
TTTAGCCGATGAGATGACTTGTTGATGAAGTAGTTGTAGAAGATTTGGGAGCGATCGCGCGAAGGCGCTTCCCAAAAACCTTATTCGCCTTCTCCGGTGCGGATCGCAAAGACGACGGTTCAGGAGACACCTGCTCGCCCGTCGGCCGGTGCACGCGAACGATCGGGTCGAGAGGCGGCCGGCGGCAACCGCAGTAGTGAGAAGTGGAAAATCTTTGTTTTACTACTATAGGATTTTCTAATTGAAACTCCCAATTGTAGTTGTTTTGTTGTGTCTATTCCGTGAGGCTTGGTACAATTATATAGGGAGGAGAACTCCCTACCTCTACATCAACTAGCAATATGGTACTAATTGATATTGCACCTCCCACCTTTACTCATGGGCTAAAACAATAAACCCCATTAGGGAACACAAATATTGGGCCTTTGAGATTTATCGAAATTTCTTCATATGAATTTTAGGAACAATTCATATATAAATTCTAACAATCTCCCACCAGATCTCAAGCGCCAAAGATAGATATTTTCCTTTATCTCACTCTTGTTTTATATACTAGTGTTTCGCCAGAGGCGTTAAGTTGAACATCCGCCTAGAGCTTCAAGTTACACTCATCCACAACTTGAACAATGGACTACGCCTTGAATTGCAAGTTTTGTGCGAATGAGTTTTACTCAAAGTCAAACTAGTACTTGGCGCCAAGTAGCCTTTCTCCGTGGGTGGAGCATATACGTCATACTCCTTAGTCTCTTCATGAGCTTACTAGAGATCACCCAAATCTCATAGGCTGCGACGTTTAACGGTCGAACTCATATAGGTATGCCCTTTTCAAGAATTCTCTGTAGGGATGACATCTTTACTTATAAAGTCAATAGGACATATTAAGGCATTCTCACCAACCTACCATACTGAGCCTCTTCGCTCTTAAGAGTATTGCATCTTCACATAGAGAGGGTTTATTAGTTTACTCTCCTCGGTTTACCAATAGCTTGTTCTTCCCGGGTCCTTAGTCACGGGATCTCCGATCAAAAAGGTTGGGTTACTACTGCGAAAACTCATATGGGTCTCATACCCATCTCCCTAGATGCAATTTCTATCACATTACGTGATAGCCCTTTAGTAAAGGGATCCGCCGGTTTTTATATCTGTGCGTATGTAGGATACAGTTATTACTCGGAGTTTCTCAATTTTTCGCGGTCTTCAAACGTCTTTTAACGTGTCTTGTTGACTTTGAATTATCCTTTGCACTATTCACTTTAGTGATCACCGTTTGATTATCACAGTTCATAAGGATAGCGGTGCATGGTTTTTCAACCACCAGGCAAGTCGGGACAAGAGCTCACGCAGCCACTCGCCTCTGCGGATCTTTGTTTTCTAAAGCGATAAGTTCGCTTCCATGGTTGACTTAGTCAAAATAGTCATTTACAAGACCTCCATGACAACTGCGCCACCTCCAAGAGTAAATACATACCCACTTGTGGCGTAGATTTGAGCAATATCGAAATCGGTTCGCATCACTATATCCCTCTAGCACGGTGGGTGCCCGTAATAGTGAATTCCATAGCTCATTGTACCTTTAAGATAGCACAAGACCCTTTCTAGTACATGCCAATGATCATCACCCGGGTTGGACATATACCTACTCAACTTGCTCACAAAGCAAAGAGATATCCGGGTGCAGTTGCATTCGCTAGATACATGAGTGAACCAACAACAACGAGTACTTGAGTTGATCTCTAGTATGCTTCTTATTCTTTCGCAATGTCACACTAGGATCATAAGGTGTTGGAGAAGGCTTTCTATCCATAAAGCCAAAACGGCTCAGGACCTTCTCAACATAGTGAGATTGCGATAAAGTAATCCCACTCTCTTCCTTAATAAGCTTAATGTTTAGAATTACATCGACCTCTCCTAGATCTTTCATATCAAAATTCTTTGACAAGAAAGACTTGACCTCATTTATGACATTCATGTTTGTTCCAAAGATTAGAATATCATCAACATATAAGCATAATATAAATGATTCGCCCCCACCATGTCAATAATACACACACCTATCGGCTTCATTGACAACATAACCGGCACTAGTTAACGTAGTGTCAAACTTCTCATGCCATTGTTTAGGTGCTTGCTTCAAGCCATACAAAGACTTCAATAATTTACACACCTTACGCTCTTCACCTTTTACTACAAACCCATCGGTGATCCATATAGATCTCCTCATCCAACTCTCCATTAAGAAAAGCTGTCTTCACATCCATTTGATGAATGATCGGACCATATGAGGCGACCAAGGATAGTAGTGTTCGAATAGTGGTCATTCTAGCAACGGTGAATAAGTATCAAAGAAATCTTCTCCTTCCTTTTGAGTGTAGCCCTTAGCTACGAGCCGAGCCTTGTACTTGTCAATAGTACCATCGGGTTTAAGCTTTTTCTTGAACACCCACTTACAAGATTGGTTTATAACCAAAAGGTAGTTCGAGAGAGCTCCCAAGTTTCATTAGAAAGAATCGAGTCCATCTCACTATGAACGACTTCTTTCCAATCATACGCATCACGGAGATGCATAAGCCTCTGAAATAGAGGTGGGAGTATCATCCACAAGGTACACAATGAAATCATCACCAAAAGATTTTGCAATCCTTTGTCTCTTGTTCCTCACGGGAACTTCATTGTCATCCTCCTCAAGTGGTTGCTCAAACGACTCAACGGGGAGACTTCGATAGGTATAGTAATATCGGGAGCTAATTCGGTAGAAAACTTAGCATTGCTATGCATATCTTTCATAGGAAATATATTCTCAAAAAATGTAGCATCACGAGATTCAAAGATAGTATCAACATGCATATCGAAACTTGATTTTACTACTAAAAATCGATAGGCAATGCTATTGTGAGCATATCCAAGAAAGACACAATCTACCATCTTTGGTCCAAGCTTACGCTTCTTATTAATTGGAACATTGACTTTTGCCAAGCATCCCCACTTGCGCAAGTATGAAAGTGATGGTTTATTTCCAACCCATACCTCGTATGGTGTTGTCTCTTTATTTTTGTTTGGAATTCTATTCGAGGACATGACTCGCAATCAATATAGCTTCCCCCACCATGCCTTAGATAAACCATCGGTGTCTAACATGGCATTAACCAAGTCGGTCGGCGTGCGATTTTTTCTCTCGGCAAACCCCGTTGGATTCGGGCGAATAGGGAGGTGTCCTCTCATGAATAATACCATATTCGCACAAAACTCATCGAATATTATAGGAAAATATTCACCACCACGATCGACCTTAGGCGTTTAATTTTTCTTTCTAGTTGATTTTCAACTTCAGCCTTAAAGATTTTAAAGTAGTCTAATGCCTCATCTTTAGTTTTCGAGTAAGTAAACATAGCAATATCTAGAAGCATCATCAATTAATGTCATGAAATATCTCTTTTCACCTTTAGTCAACACACCATTCATCTCGCATAGATCAGAATGTATGAGCTCTAGAGGTGCCAAGTGTCTCTCCTCCATTTGCCTTGTGAGGCTTTCGAGGTTGCTTAGATTGCACACAACTATGGCACTTAGAACCTTTGGCAATGGTGAAATCTGGAATTAACCGCAAGCTAGATAAATGTGACATCAAACCAAAATTCACATGACATAAACGAGAATGCCAAACACTTGAATTATCATCAATTGTGCCACAAATATGATTCAGCGACTTATTACAAAAATCGGCCAAACTTAGGCGGAACAAGCCACCACAGTCATAACCTTTACCAATAAAGCGTCCATGCTTAGACATAACTACTTTATTGGACTCTATCACTACCTTAAACCCATCTCTTAAAAGAAGGGGAAACACTAACAAGGTTCTTGCGAATAGTTGGGACATCTTTGCACATTCTTCATTTGCACAATTTTCCCCTGAAGTAAACTTCGGATCTACCGTGCCAACTCCACGAGCGAAGCATGTGACCCATTCCCATTAGGGACGGAAGAACCTTGTAGCTCTTTATAAGAAGAAAACAAAGAGATGTCGGCACACACATGAATATTAGCTTTGTATCAACCCACCAACTTGGTGATTGAAATACCGATAGTACGGTAGAAACATTCTTTGTACTCCTCATCAAGATTGCTAATAGTCACGAGGTTGACATTCTTATTATTCCCATTGGAAAAGTGACTAAGCTGTCCACAAGTGAAGCAAAGCACCTCATCATTATTTTTCTTCTTTCTCAAAGGTAGTTGTTAATTTGGCATTGGAAGATTTATTCCCTTTGTTCTTGCCATGTGGGTTTTTTACGCACAAAATTAGTGCTAGAATGGCTCTTGTTCCCCTTATCAATAGTATTCTTCACCGAATCTTTTTCTCAACATCAAGAGATGCTATCGGGTTTACAAGCGATATTTTCGTCTCTCTTGTGTTTAAGAATTGTGCCGAAGCTCTTCCATGAAGAAGGCAACTTAGCAATATTGCATCCGGCTACAAACTCATTGGGTATGATATACTTAAGGAGTTCAAGTTCTCTTGCCATGTGTTGAACCTCATGCACTTGCTTGACTATAGGCGGTTAGCAACCATCTTGTAGTCATAAAAGCTCTCCATAATGTACAACTCGGATGTACCAATGGTTGCATTCGAGTTGATCCCACAATGCCTTCTCATCTTGGAAATGCAAGTTTGCATCTTCTAGATGACTAGCAAGACTATTTAGGATTGTTCTTCTAAAGATAATGTTGTCTCCCAGGAATCTTCTCTTATCTCTAGAGATATTTCCCGAGGTGATCCAACGGTAATCCGTAACATTTTAGCCTCTAGCCGAGCATGACCTTAACTCGCCATCTCTTAAAATGTGCACTAGAAAACTTTTCTAGTCTCAAAGACGTCGGTGAAAAACAGCCATAGTTAAATCAAGAAAAAGCCTACTATAAGGTTTTTGGATTGTTGGAATATTAGGCAATTTCCAGAATAATTCCATAATATAAATCATGACAAATTGAAAGACTAGATTAAGCATGTTTAACAAACTAGCATGATAGAAACTCATATCACAGATCATAGCATGATTTAATATCATATAGCATAGCAAGCATAGCATGATCATAGTAATAGGTGTAAGCACAACTAGCACACCATAGAAATTGGATAGATTGAGCATGATAAAATAATAGAATTAGATCACGGATGTATACTGCCGATGTAGAAGTACTTGGTGGTGAAGAAACAGTTGGCGATCACTCGAAGTTTAGCCGACGAGATGACTTGTTGATGAAGTAGTTGTAGAAGATTTGGGAGCGATCGCGCGCAAGAGCGCTTCCCAAAAACCTTATTCGCCTTCTCCCCTCGTGCGGGATCGCAAAGACGACGGTTCAGGAGGAGACACCGCTCGCCCGGCCGGCCGGTGCACTTGTGAACGATCGGCCGGAGACCGGGGCGACGACGACGCTAATGCCAGATAGTGAGAAGTGGAAAATCTTGTTTTACTACTATAGGATTTTCTAATTGAAACTCCCAATTGTAGTTGTTTTGTTTGTGTCTATTCCCGGGAGGCTTGGTACAATTATATAGGGAGGAGAACTCCCTACCTCTACATCAACTAGCAATATGGTACTAATTGATATTGCACCTCCCACCTTTACTCATGGGCTAAAACAATAAACCCCATTAGAGAACACAAATATTGGGCCTTTGAGATTTATCAGAATTTCTTCATATAAATTTTAGGGAACAATTCATATATAAATTCTAACAGATAGTAGGTGCCCAGTGGGGACTGTCCCCACTGAATTCGCTTCCCGTCAGGGGTCCTGCCACGTACTGGTATGCCACGCTGGTCCCTGATGGCAGTTCCAGCCAGCCGGATTGGCCATTGAAGAGGACAAAGCTATATGTTGCCTGAGCAACCAAACCCAGTTCATTAATTTTGTGTTTTGTTCAGGGGCGAAGTGCACTTTAGTTGCAGTACAGGAAAGGATGCGATGAACTAACTGTGCCCTTTGAGGCATTCCGTCGAGCATGTTGTAAGCACGTACCAACGGTCTCGCTACGCCCTCATGCGGTGCGCTCGCCGTCCAGGCGTCCACCGTGCCGCCCGTGCAAATAAGGCAACCTGCGCCCACGTTACAACAAACCGGCACTGCACACGTTTACCTGCTCGGCCGCCGATGCGGTCGCCTGAGATGGATCGTGCTTGCCGCTGGCCCGCGGCAGCCGGCAGCTGCTCGCCCGACGACGCGCGGATACTTACTGCGCGCTCGCTCGTGGCTGCTGCTCGAGTGGCCGGCCACTCCCTCTCTCTGCCTCCGAGCTTGCATCGCATGCCCCAACCTCCACGTAAGTAGGTACGGTGCCGCCCCTCAACCTCAACTCTCCGCTCTCCTTACGCATCCCCCCTCTCTTCCACCGAAGACTTGTCTCCCGCGCGCGCACCTGCGAGAGGAATCCTGATTTGTGGGAAAGGGACGACGGCCCCGGTCTGGATGGAGGAAATATTTGGCCCGGCCGTGCGCCAGAGATCTCCCAGCCCAAACACCGAACGACGGCCCATTACCTCGCGTGGCAACTGGTATTGCGCGCGCGCGCGCGCTCTCTCTCAGAGTTAGAAGCCGACAGGCCTACGTGGCACCCGCTGGATGAGCCTGCACCGATACGGACCTGTCGGCTCCTGGAGTGCCGACAGGACCAGTCGGCCCTCCAGCGGCCGATAGGCCTCAGCGAGTGTTTCTTCAGAAGCCAGGAGTGACTTGAGAGGGTTTTGTCTACTGCTCATTTGATGTGGTGGAATTCGGATCATGTCGTCCATTTATAATTATATATCCCTGGAGCCAAATATTTGAGTCTTGCTGCCATAAATTAAATTCTTGAACAAGCTTGTGAGAGATTGCTATGCATGCAAATGCAGTATGACAGAGAAATGCCATGTTCACTCTGCCAGATGAATAATCTCTTGCTTCTGTTTTATTTTTTAAGAAAAGGTTTCCCCGGTTTTCCATTTCAAGAAAACCAAACAGAGTTCAGGTTCTCAGCGTTAAGCTGTTCTGTCCGAGAGAGCATACGAACGATTATTACAGGGCTCAAAGGCCGGCCTTAACGCAATAAACTCTCTCATAGTAACTCCATCAGAATCGCCCTCCTCTGAAGACTAAGCATCCGATAGTCCCCACTGTGATGACGACTCCATTTCCCTCCACTCGATCAAATCCGGTTGCCTTGATGTATCTTCCAGTATCTTGCATAATGACTCTATCTTGTGTACTTCCTCCTCCTTCAGCAGGACACACCAGCTTCTCAGCATTTTTGCAAGTCTCATCCATATCTTCTTGAAACCTGTCCAGCTTATTCCCTGAAAACATAATTCATTTCGAGATTTCCATAAGATCCACATAACAGCTGCTGAAACAACATTTGTCACAATATGTTTCTTATTTGCAACCCAAAACTTTGCCACTGATTCATATGAATCTCCAATGTTCATACCCAAGATTTGTGAAATAAACGACCATACATGCTGTGCTACAAAGCACTCAAAGAAAAGATGAGACACAGACTCCATCTCAGAACAAAATAAGTAAGATTTATCATTCACTTCCCTTCTCTTTTGGAGGTTGTCTCTAGTTAAAACTTTGTTTTGAGATACAAGCCATAGAAAGAAATGTATTCGAGGTGGGACTTTTAGTTTCCACACCGCCTGCACAAAAACAGGGAAGACACCCTTGCAGTTAATCACAGCATATAAAGATTGTACAGAATAGGTTCCTTTTGATGAATAAGCCCAAATAATTTGATCATCCTCATTTTCCAAGGTTAACCCTTCTATCAAGCTAACTAAATCATACCACATGTTCATCAGCCTTTCACTCACCCTTCTCCTAAAGGAGAGTTTCAGTTCGGTTCCATCCCACACCTGGGCTATAGATTTCCCCTGTTGCTCATTATAAATGTAAAGTGGCCAACACAGGATGGTCAAACTCATGTTGCCTATCCATTGATCTTCCCAGAACCTCACTCTTCTTCCATTTCCCACCTTCCATCTAACACCAATTAGAGCAGCTCTAGCTGTCCAGAGAACTCCTTTCCAAAAAGGAGAAGAACCAATCTCTGAGCAGTAGAACAAATTTGGATTCTCCACTTGATATTTAGCACTGACAATTTTAACCCAAATAGCATTATCATTCAAATGATATCTAAAAATCCAAGAGGCAAGCAAGGCCAGATTTAAACTTCTCAAGTCAGGGACACCCAAGCCCCCCATCTCTTTTTTTCTGAGCTACAAGTTGCCAATTAGCTAAGTGATACCTATGCATATCCTCAGTATTATCCCACAAGAAATGACCCATATGTGAATTAATCATATTTACTGCCCATTTTGGAAATTTTATGATAGATAGCAAGTAGATAGGTATGCTTGCTAGACATGCCTTCAAAAGCACTAATCTAGCTGCATAGGAGAGCAATCTTCCTCTCCAACCAGCTATTCTCTTCAGGATTTTGTCAATAATAGGTTGTAAGTCCTCTTTTCTAAGTTTTCCGTAATGTAATGGGACCCCTAGATATTTAATAGGGAAATCTCCCTTCTTACAACAGAAAAGCTTGGCAAATAAGTTTGCCTGATCCTCATCTACCCCCACAGTCAGCAAATCACTTTTATCATAGTTTATTTTCATCCCTGACATTTTCTCAAAGCACACTAACAATTATTTTAGATTACTAGCTTTGTCCAGATCATTTTCTAAAAAAAGAAGTGTATCATCTGCATATTGCAGACTAATAACACCACCATTAAACACTTGTGGTAAAAGACCTGTATACCCTGTCTAGCAGCTTTCATAAGCATCCTGGAAAATACATCAGCCACTAAGTTAAAAAGCAAAGGGGAGAGAGGGTCACCCTGTCTCAACCCCTTACAAGGTTTGAAAAAGCAGCTTGTTCTCATCATTGATCCTAACACAAATCGACCCTCCCCTGAACTAGTTTCCTAATCCCGGCCTCTCCATTTGACCCCAAAACCACAAGAATCTAACATTTCCTTAAGGAATTCCCAACTTACTCTGTCATATGCCTTTTCATAGTCTAATTTTTGGATTATTCCTTCCTGTTTAGTCTTGTGGACCTTATGAGTAATTTCATGGGCTGCCACAACACTTTCCAAAATGTATCTGCCTTTAATGAAGGCAGTTTGATTTGATGCCACCAGTCTATCAGCAATCCTAATCAATCTGTTGTTAAGGAGTTTAGAGAAGATCTTGAAGCTATAGTTAATAAGGCTAATAGGTCTAAACTTCTTTAAGGTTTTGGCATCAGGTTCTTTTGGGATGAGAGTGATCATGGCATAGTTCAACCTCTCAAGGTTTAGGTTGCCTTGCTCAAAAGCTCTAATCAAAGACATAAAATCTTTTTTGATAACATCCCAAAAAGATTGATAGAAAATAAAAGAAAACCCATCTGGTCCAGGAGCTCCTTCAGCATAAGAGCTGAAAACAGCTTCCTTGACCTCCTGCTCTGTAAAGGCAGCCTCTAGTTCCTCATTCTCCAGAAAATTAACTTTCTCCTCTTCTTCCCAGAAATCTTGATCTAGTCTGACACCACTACCTTCCTCCTTTCCAAACAAGTTTTTATGATACAGCATGCTCAAGCATGTCTTTGTTCTCTTCAATCCACCCATTAGGAGTGTCCAAGCCAACTATAGTTTTCTTCCTTTGTCTTTGATTAGCAACAGCTTGAAAATAAGCAGTGTTTTTATCTCCCTCTTTTATGTTTCTCTCTCTGGATCTTTGTCTAACCTTTATCTCCTCTAATCTCCGGATGGCCTCAAGGTCATCAATAATCTCCTGCATCCTACCTCTGCTTCTGTTTTATTTATTTAGTTACAAATGGATATGGACGAGTACAGCACAAGCATGCGAGATTCAGGTAAATTTCAGCTTAGGAAGCAAAATAAATAAATAAATAAACATCGGTAGTTGTTAGCCGCATGCCTCTCGCTGTGTTCAGAAGAAAATATCCGTGGCACTGACACCAGCGAACATGCAAATGTACTATCTGTGAACCAAAGTGGTTCGACACATCATCAGAAAGCATGCATTTTGGTTGGAATTGCACTGAAGGACATTGTTTGTTCGTAAAGTGTCTGAACCTATATACATGCTGCCCGGGTAAGAGCATGACAGCGCTGTTGGTTGCAATCAGAGGTGAATGACAATCTGAATGATCGATCAATTATCAGTTACCTGGGTTCAATCGAAAAAGCACCCTTTGCTCGCACTTTAGAACAATCTTCAGAAGGTTCTGAGGGGAAAAATGATTACTCGTCAGCGATAAACACTGATCCCATTGGCATCTAGGCGGAGTAACTCACCGAGCCGCCGGTCCTGGGTTCACAGACAGGCATCTTGAACGACATCAACATTGCTGCCCGCAAGATCATGGAACGGTGCAATAATGCTTGCATTTCATTCAAGGTCACAAATTTCATTTCAGTCAAGACCCGAGAAATAAAGGAAGACTTTAATTTAGTGTCACGGAACTCAGCAATGTTTTCTCCTTTATTCAGTTAACAAAATACTCAGCAATGTTTTCTCCTTTATTCAGTTAACAAAATATATAGGGAAAACAAACAAGGTCACGCCATGACTGTACGCGTGCCATCCCACCCGGACGAGGCGCATGGTGCTAAAAACTCAGGTACGCTGCAAACTCTGCAGTTGTGTGCCATTCAGCACATCTTCAAGTTGGCGCCACACGACTCAGACGGTGACATCTCCAGTATAAGCCAACAGTGAGACAGTGGTCAGCAATACAGAATGGAAGAAGGCAAAAAAAAAAAAAAAAAAAAAAAGAAAAAAAAAAAGAAGGAAACATGTGCACTGCCCGGATTAAAAGCAAACCACAAACAACAAAACAGGCTGTCACAGCCCGTCTTTCTAGTCAACGCGGTAGAAAGAACGGAAGACGTGACGTAGCTGAAGTCATCGAACAACGAGAAGGGGACGCCGGGCGCGCGGCGGCGTCGGCCGCGCCGGCGCTCATGGCGCGCGGACGGCTCGGTGGGCGGCGGCGGCGGCGCTGCTGGTAAATGGCGGCGGCGGCGGGCGGGCGGGCGACGGCGGCGGCGGCTAGGAGCTGGAGAGCAAGGTAAAAACCTAATTATTTTCTTCTTAATCGTCTCACGATAGTTGCCCCCATATTTATATGAGGGGTTTACAATTGCTAACGGGCCAGGCCCATTAGTCTTTTCCGACTATCTTTAATTTAATCTAATAATTATAATAATAAAGCTAAATAATAATTAAATATTCAGCCACTCCGCTTATCTCGGGTGACTCATTGACCGAGTCGACATCTCTCCCTTTTGGAGATTCAGCTTCGTCCTCGAAATGGAAGTCCGGATAGATTTTGTTGAATAATTCCGCATCTTCCCATGAGGCATCCGCAGCAGGTTTGTTCTTCCATTTGATGAGCACTTGAAGCCGACCCCTGGCGGACTCTTGTTTTGAGCATCAATTCAGGTTCGGGAACGGTGTATCTCCCCACGGTGTGGTTTGAGCATCTTGACATGAAAGACATTGTGTATACGGGTTCCAGCGGCAGATTCAATGCATATGTTATCGATGTAATGATCTTCTTGCCGATTTGAAGGGTCCAAAATATTTAGAGAGAGCTTGCCTTTGTGGAAATCAGATATTGTTGCCACAGAACGGGATAAAAGTTTGAGCCAAACATAATCACCCACTTTAAATTCTCTCATCGTATGTTTAGCATCAAAATATTTGCGGTAATAATCCCGAGACAACCGCAAAACGAACCTTTGTCCGATTGAGAAAAATATCCCGGCTGAGTTAATAAATCATCCACGGCTAGTAATGTTGTCTCTCCCGGATGATAACCACGAATAGTAGGGGATCACGCCCATACACAAGTTTGAACGGGCGTTGTTTTGGTTGATGCATGATATGAAGTATTATAGCAATATTCAGCCCGAGGTAACCATCTTACCCAATCCTTTGGTTTGTCACCAGTCAAGCGGCGCAAATACATTGTAATAATTTTATTGACGACCCGCCATCCGCATGAGGATGATAAGCCGATGTTGGTGACAAAATAATGTTGGATAGGCGAAAAATTTCTTGCCGTAACCGACTCATGAAGATGACATCCTGTCACTAACCATCGATCTTGGCAAACCATGTAGTCTAACAATTTACGAGAAAATTTTTTGAGCTACTGAAGTTCTTTGTATATGGGATGAGAAAGAGGTATAAAGTGAGCATACTTGGATAGACGATCAACCCTTTGTTAAGATTATCGATTTAGATCCAACTTTCGGAAGAGCTTCAATGAAATCTATTGAGATATCCTCCCAAATCCGCTCCGGAATTGGTAACGGCTGAAGAAGCCCATTTGGATGAAGGTGTTCCGTTTTGTTGCGTTGGCAAACCAAACAATCATTCACAAAATCTGTGACAATGCGTTTATCATGTTTGACAAAGAAGGTCCGACGGAATCGATGCGCGGTGTTTCAGTATACCCTCATGTTTGAATCATGAATTGCATGGAGAATAGTCAGTCGAAGATGTGCGGATGAATTGGAAAGCCATACCTTTTGTTGAACAAGATCAATCCATTGCGAACTTCCCATGCGAGTCCTTACCGTTGATTATAGAATCAATAAGGGCTATAGCTTCGTCACTAAATGCAATTTCCTCCCGTAGGCGATCAAATAACCCCAATTGAATTTCTGAAATAGCCATTAGGGAAGATTCATCGTGTGTTCGGACGAGATAGTGCGTCAGCCACCACATTTGACTTACCCGGCTTGTACTCCACGGTAAAATCATAGCCAAGTAATTTGCTAACCCATTGATGTTGCGGAACTGTGGACAAGCGTTGATCTAAAATGTACTTAAGACTGTAATGGTCCGGACCGATAATAAATGGGCGGCCCCAAAGATATGGTCGCCAATGCTTAATGCTGTTACCAGTCCTATGAGTTCTCTTTCATAAGCGGCTAACTTTTTGTACTTATCGGGCATACGTTTGCTAAAGTAAGCAATTGGACCATTACCTTGATGTAAAAACACACCCATACTGTACGCACGCATCACATTCCACCACAAATGATTTATTAAAGTCCGGAAGTTGGAGAACCGGTGTCGATGATAAAGTCCTCTTAAGGTGCTCAAAAGTCGTTGTTGCTAAGGGTGTCCAACGAGAATGAGTCCTTCTTAAGGAGATCGATCCAAGGGAAGTGCAATTGTACCATAATCCATTATAAATTTTCAGTAGTAACGGCGAGTCCCGAAAGCCTCGCAATTCACTAAGAGTTGTGGGGAGCGGCCAAGCCTGTGGCGGCCTCAATTTTCTCGGATCAACAAACCACCCAAAGATCCGATATAATATGTCCCAAATAACCCAATTGTGATTGACCAAAGAGGCATTTAGATTTCTTTAAGAAGATATTATGAGATGCTAGTACCTTGAAAACCTCTTCCACATGGTGGAGATGCTCGAACCGAGATTTGCTAAATATCGGGATGTCATCAAAGAAAACCAAAGACAAACTTACGTAGAAACGGTCCCAATATATCATTCATCAAAGCTTGAAAAGTTGAAGGTGCATTGCATAATCCAAATGGCATGACCAAAAACTCAAAGTGCCTATGGTGTGTCCGAAAGTCGTCTTTTTGATGTCAGGAGGATGCATGCGTGCGTGGTGATAGCTTTGGCGAAGGTCTAATTTGGTGAAGAATTTTGCACCTTCTAGTTCATCCAATAATTCAGCAATAACCGGAATGGGAAATTTGTCTTTCAAGGTATTACTATTGAGCTCGATAGTCAACACAAAAATGCCAAGTCCGATCATATTTTTTGACAAGAAGGGCGGTGATGAGAATGGCGGAAGTGCTATACCGGATGATACCTTGATGAAGCATGTCTGCGCATTGTCGTTCAGTTCATTTTTCTCAGTATCGAGGGTAACGATAGGGGGCGAACGACGGTCGGCCGAGTGGGATCCTTAAGATGAATTCTATGATCATAACGCCGTTAAGGTGGGAGCCCCGAAGGCTTTCGAAAAAGTTGTTGGAATTTGCATAATGAGAGGATCCATTGGCACGTCAGAGAAAGTATATGAATACCGGTTGAGAATCTGTCTCTTTAGAGAGGCGTGCCATGTGATCGGCCATCCTTTCCGCCAAAACTTCATAATAAGTTTATTAAAATTCCGGACAATATTTCCAAAAGAACTCGGCCGGTCCACACCCAAAACAACATCATAGCCTCCTAATTTGATCTTTGAAGAAGTGCGCTTTGAAGCTTTCAAGAGCAATAGAAAATTCAATATTATCATACCTTCCCACATTTGTTATGTGTTGACCATTGGCGGCGGAACTTTAAGCGGGCCGGTGTAAAGAAGAACTTTGGAGGCCCAGTTTCATAGCCAAATCGAGAATCCTAAAATTGTGTTTGGAACGAGAATCCAAAAAGAGCCAATAAATTGGTGCCATTGATATTGATAATTAATTGCATGGTGGGACAAGTGGATATGCCGGTTAAGCCATGAACCCGATATTTGAATATCCGAATATCCTCTTGTGCGTACCTTTGAGCTCTGTCTATGGGAAGTCTGTATAGAGACGCGTCTAGCAAGTGCTATAGCTGTCTCAATATCGGCGGTTGATGTAGTTGGACGTCGTCCGAATCGAGAGGTGCTAACCCGGCAATATAAAGCATAGCCTTGTTTTTTTTGAGGAGAGGTGTTGTTGTGACAAGCATCATACTTCCCTCAAGTACATCTTTAAAAGGTGCACAGAGCCTCTTCGAGCTCCCTATTTTCAGACCACATGTCATCAAGGACAACTAAAAATCTTCTCTTACGGATGCTATTTGTAAGATCAACTTTGAAGAGAGTCCAAATTATCCTTCATCATTTGCTTTCCCGAGAAAAATTGTTCTAAGGCCTCTTTAGTTAACCTCTCGACATTAAAGTCATCTCGAGACACAAATCCAAACTATCACATCCAAGTGGTTTTTTACTTACGGATGGTGCAGAGATATTTTGGGCCAAAGTAGTTTTTCCAACACCTCCGATTCCAAATATGGGTAAAAGCGGGACATTTGTTATAGTTGCTTCATTATTGTCAAAGGTATCACAAACTTGGTTGCCTGCTGATGAAGGGATTGCACTTCTTTTCCTCTTGGGTTTGGAAGGACCCCTTCTGTTATTTGCAGGTACACCAAGCAGCCTAATCACTCCATTATTTCATCATTACGACCAAATATCTTTGCCTCGGTGGGAAAACGAGTGGTCTTGGGTCCGACCGATCCGTCAAAGCGTGGAGTTACTTGATGTAAGCCCATTCTCTCTAACATCCCAAATAGGTTATCAAGCCTCTCCTTGATGGGAATCAATTTTTTGAAGTTACCATGAATGACATCGTGAAACAATTTGTTGCTCGGTTCTGGCCCGAGGTCGCGACCGCCCTCAATTTTCACCTTACCTTTCGTAGCATCGATGATCTTCCGGAAGGTCCTCGCATCATACACACAGCAGCCCTCAGATTTGGGAGGAGCTCTGCCACAGGGTCCTCATGGCTCCTCCACTCTACTCGATCAATAAAGTTGTACATTGCAGGTAGAGTATCCTCAAGGCATTGGAGAGAATTTTGCAACTTCAGTGCATCATCTTCTTTAAGTTTTTTTACTTTCTGTTCCATTCGAACGGGTCGCAGAGATGTAATCTTTTTGGGAAAAAGTGTCACACTCATTAAAGCCAGTAATGGCCTCAATGACCAGTCTTATGTAGCTTATTATGTTCATACTGACTTCACCCTGAAGATTCCGTCTGTCCCTCTATACTGCACGAATAGTAGATTTACTGAACATTAGAATGGTAGTGTATCTTCTGATCACATATCAATGCTAATTAAATGTATAGTTATGATTTATGAAAAGCTAGTTGATGTAGCAAGTATTTTCTTCACATATTCTTTCCTAGAAACAGGGCAACCATCGTTGAATCATAGTTCAAATTTGGTACTTCGTCAATGAGTTAGTATGGGATAATTTCATTAGAATAAACTAGCTAGAGCCTGTCACTGCAATGATTACAACCGAGAAATTACTTCACAAGATGTACATATAGTTTAATGGGGAACAAAGACAGTGAATGTGAAAATGCAGCTTATGCTTTACTAATATGTATTTTTGTGTCTATATACATGAGAGTAATGTTCAAAGTGAAACATGGTTGTGGATCATGCATAATAATACACCTGATACTCGCTGATGTCTTGCTGGATTACCTTGTTATTGCTGGATATAATCAGTTTCTGTTTTCGTTCCTATCTTTCGCCATCATCAATCATGTGCACATTCCAAAACAGACAGAGATGAACTTTTATATTGGGAGGAGGCCAGATCTGGTGACAAATAACCATTTACCTGTCATTTTGGTTATTAAAAGAAAAAGTGAGACAGCTTACAAATGCGAATTGAAAGGCTGAACTGAGAGTCATCAGCTTACTGCTTACAGTATGGATTCCAAGGTGGGATCTTGGGAGCAGATTAGTTGGCCTCGATTGTACAGTACTTGAAGGAATCTTGACAGCTAGCGATCCAACGATGGTTCCGTCCTTAGCTTCCAAGGATGGCTGTGGATGGAACAGGACGGGGCTGGGCGATCTAAGATTTTGGCCCCAGCCCCCACCCTCCAACCCCAATCGCCGTCACTCAATAGTGTGCTGCACAGGTCGCAAAAGAGAGAGGGCATGTTACATGTTACAGCTGGGAGGGAGATGAGATGGAAGGAAATGCGCAGCAGGGTGTTTACCAAGGCGCGACGGCGGCGGAGACAGAGCAGATCGGCTGCCGGAACTGGGGAAGACGGCGGCTGCTGCGGCGTTGTTTGGTGGGCGTGCAGGTGCAGGCTTCCACCGTTGGATGAGATGACGGCGGCGGCGGAGATGCGGCAAGGCGTCACACAGCTTGTGGTGACGAGCTACGGAATGGCCATGGACTTCGCGTTCAACCTCGGCGGCGTCTCTCGGCTTCGGTGACCTGCGCGAACAGCGGGGGCTGCTCTGCCGGCGAGGTGCAGTGCAGAGGCGGACGAGAGTGATTGATGAAAATGCAGGTGAAATGAATGGATACATGCATATCTCAGGTGAAATGAATGGACAAGGCATGCATCTTCCAGTAGCTTGTGTGGTTGTGCCAGAGAGTAGACTTGACTAAACAAGATAACATTTAAGTGGACCACCAGTTAACAGGGAATTACAAAAAAGATACAGTTTCATGAATCCAAAACGTTGCTGTCTAAAATGTTTCTGTCATCTGCCTAATTTTCCACGAACCCATCCAAATGTAATTACTCCACACATGGAACCTTTTATTTTTCAACCCTCAAATTTGGACAGTATTCTAGTAACACCTTAGACAGAAAGGTATTTGCTGATCTAACTCTTTTAGACATGTAACTCATGCTATGGTATGCTGGTGCAGGTGGGTGGCTTGGTCCAGCGTCACAGCATGGCGACGCTGTTGGCTGTTCTGGCCAGCCAGCTGAGGCCACTGAAAGGGGTCAAGGGGACAAAGCTATATGTGTTGCTTAAACAACCAAATCAAATTTGAGTCACTTGGGGTTGGTTTGGAAATGAGATGGGATTGGATGGTCCTACCCTGTTCTATAATCGAATGATCCCATCTCTGTTTGCAGAGGCACAGGAATTGATGTACTGAACAGCTCTTTTAGGCATTTCGTCGAGCATGTTGTAAGCAGTTAAGCACCTGCCAAGCCTGCCAACGCTATCACTACGGCCGCATGCCTTGCGCTCGCCGCCCGCCGTGCAAGCAAGACAACCTGCTCCCAGTTTACAACAAGCAAGGCAAGCAAGGGGTTCTAGCTGTGGGCTTTGATGCCAACAATCAAGGTGCACGCACACGTTTACCTCAGCGTCTTCTCGCCTGGGTGCTCGGCCGCCGGCGCGATCGCCTGGGATGGTGCTTGCTGCCTTGCTTGACTGTCATCGCCGCGGGCCGGCGGCAGCTGCTCGCCTGACGCGCGGCTACTTGGCGGCGCGCTCGCTCGAGGCTGCTGCTCGGCCCCGCCCGCTCGAGCGGGCGATTCCTCTCTGGCCCCGAGTTTGCATTGCATCGCATCGCGTGGCCCGACCTCGTCGGACTTGCCGAGCTCGCGTGCGACTGGACCTCGTCGGCTCCGTAAACGTCGCAGGTGCCGCTCCTCTTCTCTCTGCCCCTTGCGTTCCCGCCGCCGCCGCAGTTGTCTGGACTCTGGAGGAATTCCTGGGCCAGGATCGGCCCGTGCGCCGGACCCAAACACCGGACGCCCTGTCCCGGCCCAGAAGCCAGAACGTCTCTCAGTTGATGGGCCGAGGCCCATGGGTGTTTGTTAATGTTAGAAGCACAAAGCAATGCAGTGCAGGCCTGAAAGCATGATGAACACGCAGTACAGAGTAGCAGTTGCAACTCTGTTTCCTTCTCATCCTCTCTCTTCCTCTCCCTGCAGTAGCTAGAGAATGGTCAAGAGGAGGACCATTCGTTTTGCTGCTTTTGCAATAGCATGAAAGTGTTGCAGAGATGAGTGCAGAGGAAACCAAATGCAGGGAGAGTTGATACCTAACCAGCCAGTGAATGTTTTTTCAGATGCTTGGACCTGAGAGGGTTCTCTGATGTCTACTGCTCAGTTGAGGTGATGATATTCAGAATTCCATTCGTATCATGTCATCCATTTATGAATATAAAAACATCGCTGGAGCCTGGATCCAAGGCTTGAGTCCTGTAGAAGCTTTCGAGAGATTTGTACGCAGTCTGAATGTCTGACAGAGATATGCCATGTTCATTCACTGCGTGCTAGACGAAGAATCTCTCATTTCTGGACAGACTTGGAGGAGTACCACACAAGTATGCTAGGTTCAGGCCAATTTCAGCTTGTGGAGCAAAATAAACCTGCATCTCGCTGTGTTCAGAAGTGAAAATATCGTCGCACTGACTGACACCAGCGAGCATGCAAATGTCCAATCAAAGAGGATTATCATTCCAAGTGCCAATCCATGAAAAGCTAGGCAACAGAAATAGGTCGACACATGATTGGAAATGCAGAGGACATTTTGTTAAGTGTCTGAACCTATAAATATGCAGCTCGAGTAATATTACAGTATCATAGCTCATCATGGATGTGGCTCTCAATCTCACAATTTCATTCAATCAAGAACCGAGAAAGAAACTGGCTCAAAGAAAAAAGAACCGAAAAAGAAGATTTTTGTAGTCACGGAACTGAGAAATATTTTCTCCTTTATTTAATCCAGCCAACAAATGTATAGGGAAAATAAACAAGCTGGCCCTTGATCCACGCCATGACCGTACGTGTGCCATCCCACACGGACGAGGCATGCATGACGCCGCCAACTCTGCCATTGTGCGCCATCCCGCACATCTTCAAGCTGCCAGACTCGCGGACACTGCAGCCACGACGTGAACACCGCATCGTCTCGTGGCCGCCTGCTGACAAATGTGTGCCACGGTCGACAACAATACAGAGACAGGTGCCAGCAGTACAGACTGCAACAACGTAAAGTAAACGTTGTGCACTGGCCAGATTAGTACAGCAAACAAACAACAAAATAGGCATACAGTAGTCCTACATAAGAGCGTGATCATCGAGAGTCCCCGGAGGCTGCAAAGCCGTCATTTCACCTATCAAGAAGTAGAGAACGTGGTCAGCAAAAGGACTACTCTCCAAAACTGAAAATGTAAATGGAACTGCAAGCAGTAGCCATAGTGTTGGGATAGGCATTCAGAGTAAATGAAGATTAAAAAAAACATTCAAAAATAATTTACACGATTAAGATTGCATAGTTTGCTAGTAAGAGATAATCTAATATAACATACGAAGACATGATACATACACATACATAGGTTCAATCCTTAAGTGTCCTAAGACTACTTTTTGGATCATAATTTATACCGTAAGAAGTGCCATACCTACTATGGTCCACATATATAGCCTCTCACCAGGGGCTGCTGTGCTTCCTTCAATTTAGGGCAGCTGCAAATGATCACTTGTGGTATGTGTGCAACCGCTTCTGGTCCACCAATTGATACAAGGCCTTCACAGTCATCAATGATTAAATTCTGGAGTGATTTGAGATTATAGCTCCACAGGTCACGTGGAATGTCCTCTATGTGTTTGCATCCAATCATCTCCAGCGATTCGAGGGACGTAAGGTTCTCCAAGCACCTCACAGAAAAATAACCACAAGCATCTAAGCAGAGAATTTGGAGGGACAATGGTAACACTATTCCATTTTCCCATTTGAGACGTGGACAGCCTGAAATGGACAAGCTCTTCAGAATAGGCCAACTCCCATTAAGAGTATCTAGTTCTGGGCAGCCTGTAATGGTTAGGTGAGTGAGCCGTGGGAGCTTTTCTCCATTAAGAGTATCTAGTTCTGGGCAGCCTTCAATGGTTAGGTCAGTGAGCCACGGGAGCTTTTCCCCATTGAATGTCAATGATGCCAGATGGTATGCTGATAAACGAAAAGTGGTCAGGGAAGAGCAATCAATATCATCTCCAAGATTCCCGGAATCTTGCAAACAAAGTTTCTTTAGGGACGGGGCCAACAGATGTTGTGAGTTGATCTTTGGACAACTGCACACCTCCAGTTCTTCTAGGGAAGGCAAACCCCCAAACCTTTCTACTGGTACACATACCAAACTTGTGCAATTTTTAATCAACATTTTCCTGATGGAAGACATATATGCTGGCTGTAGAAACTGTTCAAAGCTTGATAACCTCGGGCAATCAATAAATGTTATCTTTGTTAATGATGAGAAAATGGTAGAATCATCAGAATCATTAAACCTGCCCCCATTTAGTGTATCTAGTTCTAGGCAGCCTTCAATGGTTAGGTCAGTGAGAGCGGGAGCTTTTCTCCATTGATTGTCAATGATGCCAGATGGTAGGCTGATAAATGAAAAGTGGTCAGCTTAAGAGCAATCAATATCATCCCCAAGATTCCCAGAATTTTGCAAAGAAAGTTTCTTTAGGGACGGGGATAGCAGATGTGAGTTGATCTTTGGACAATTGCACACCTCCAGTTCTTCTATGGAAGGCAAACCCCCGAACCTTTCTACTGGCACGGATACCAAACTTGTGCAATTTTTAATCAGCATTTTCTTGATGGCAGGCATATAAGCTGGCTGTAGAAACTGTTCAAGGCTTGATAACCTCGGGCAATCAATAATTGTTATCTCTGTTAATGATGAGAGAATGGTAGGGACATCAGAACCATGAAACCAACTTGGAAGGTATTCACCTGGATAACATATGAGGCACACAAATTTAATAGTGGTGGAAGGTTGTAATGCTTTAAACACTTCTATCCCATTGTGCACTTGAGGTTCCAGTGAAAAATTTATCTCTTTAGACCAATCCAAAGTCAGATTAAAAGGATCCTTCTTCTTCTTCATAAGTCCAATTTTTGCTGCCCGATCCTTGCTTATTTCACAAAGGTTATGTAAATACAAATCTCCAGTGAACATATTCAAATTATTTATCTTTCCAGCATCAATCTTAGGAACATGCAATTCAAACTTTTTTGCAGATTGACCAGATTACTAAAGCCTTCGGGTATTACTTTGATTTTGCATTTCCTTGCACTTAATACCTCAAGATTATAGAGGTGACAGAATGTTGCAGGAAGGCTATCAAAAAGGCAAGCGTCAGAGATTTTAAGGTAGCGAAGACTCTTCATGTTGCTAATACTGTCTGGCAACCCAAACCTAGAGACAGAGGCACAGACCATGACGCGCAAGATGAAAGCTTAGTACACCATTTCTTCATCACAAGTATCACCACCTTGACCCTTCAAAGACATGTCACAAAGTAGGGTTCGTGAAAGCTTTGTTTGCTTGCATAGACTCTCTCTAAGTCGGAACACTTAAAATCTCTGCTTTTGAGCACTGATAGATGACGGACGTTCCTAGGAATCCTTTCAAGATCCTTTTTCTCTTTTATTATGAAGCAATTATCCTTTGAAACCAGTTGTGCCATGTCATGTATCAAATCATGCATTACATATTTCCCACGAAATTTCTGAAAAAATGACAAATGTGCAAGTTCTTCAAAATACTTGCATCCAATTTGTTGAAGTGGAATGCTATGTTCAGCTTCCACAAATCCTTCTGCCACCCAAATTTCAGCTAAATCTTCCTTTACAAAATTGTAATCTTTCGGTACACAGCACGTAATCGAGAAACATCTCTTTAAATGCAATGGTAAATAAATGTAGCTCAACCGAAGAGCCGGCATAATTTCAGTGTCCTCTTGTTTATGCACCCACAGCTGATTATTCAGAATCATATTCCAATGTGCTGGGTCAAAGCTCATTCCTAGCAGCCGTCCAATGGTTTTTGCAGCTAAAGGAGAGCCTTTCAACTTTGGGAGTATTTGCTCACCAATGCTTTCCAATTCAGGGCTATTGTTGGAGCTATCAGATCCAAACACACATAGTTTGAAGAAATTCTGAAAGACATTATCCTTAAGGCCCTCTAAATGAAAGGGATCCATCGTCCGCACTATATTAGCAACCTTTTCAGACCTTGTTGTGACAAGCATCACGCTTCCCTCAAGTACATCTTTAAAAGGTGCACAAAACCTCTTCCAGAGCTCCCCATTTTCAGCCCACATGTCATCAAGGACAACTAAAAATCTTCTCTTATTGATGCTATCTGTAAGATCAACCTGAAGAGAGTCCAAATTATCCTTCATCACTGCTTTCTCAGAAAATTGTTCTAAGGCCTCTTTAGTTAACCTCTCGACATCAAAGTCATCTGAGACACAAATCCAAACTATCACATCAAAGTGTTTTTTCACTTGTGGATGGCTACAGATATTTTGGGCCAGAGTAGTTTTTCCAACACCCCCGATTCCAAATATGGGCAAAACTGGAACACTTGTTATTGTTGCTTCATTATTGTCAAGGGTAGCACAAACTTGGTTGCTTGATGACGAAAGGATTGCACTTCTTTTCCTCTTGGGTCTGGAAGGACCCCTTCTGTTATTTGCAGGTACACCAAGCAGCCTAATCAGCTCCATTATTTCATCATTACGACCAAATATCTCTGCCTCAGTGGGAAAACGAGTGGTCTTGGGTCTGACTGATCTGTCAAAGCGTGGAGTTACTTGATGTAAGCCCATTTTCTCTAACAGCCCAAATAGGTTATCTAGCCTCTCCTTGATGGGAGTCAATTTTTTGAAGTTAGCGTGACTGACATCGTGAAACAATTTGTTGCCCGGTTCCGCTGAGGTCACACTGCCCTCAATTTTCACCTTCTGCTCGTAGCATCGGAAATCTTCCTGAAGGTCCTCTGCATCATACACAACAGCCCTCAGCTTTGGGAGGAGCACTGCCACAGGATCCTCATGACTCCTCCACTCTACTCGGTCAATGAAGTTATACATTGCAGGTAGAGTATCCTGAAGGCATTGGAGAGAATTCAGTACATCATCTTCTTTAAGTTCTTGACTTTCTGTTCCATTCGAATAGGATTGCAGAGATCTAATCCGTTGGAAAAAAGTGTCACACTCATTGAAGCTAGTAATGGCCTCAATAACCAGTCTTATGTAGCTTATTATGCTCATACTGACTTCACCCTGAATATTCTGTCATCCTGTATGCTGCACGAATAGTAGATTTACTGAACATTAGAATGGTAGTGTATCTTGTGGTCACATATCAATGCTAATTAAATGTATTGTTATGATTTATGAAAAGCCAGTTGATGCAGCAAGTATTTTCTTCACATATTCTTTCCTAGAAACAGGGCAACCATGGTTGAATCATAGTTCAAATTTGATACTTCCTCAATGAGTTAGTATGGGATAATTCATGAGAATAAACTAGAGCCTGTCACTGCAATGGTTACAACAGAGAAACTACTTCACAAGATGTACATATTAGTTTAATGGGGAACAAAGATAGTGGGTGTGAAAATACAGCTTATGCTTTACTAATATGTTCCTTTTTATGTCTAGATAGATCAGAGTAATGTTCAAAGTGAAACATGTGAGTGGATCATGCATAATACACAGGGTACTTGGTGATGTCATGTTGGATTGCCTTGTTATTGCTGGATATAATCAGTTTCTGCTGTCCTTCCTATCTTTGACCATCATCAATCATGTGCACATTCCAAAACAGACAGAGATGATCTTTTTTACATGGGGAGGCCAGATCTGGTGACAAACAACCATTTACCTGTCATTTCAGTTGTTAAAATAAAAAGTCAGATAGCTTGCAAGTGCGAATTTAAAGGCCGAACTGAGAGTCATCAGCTTACTGCTTACATGATGATTCCAAGGTGGATCTTGGGAACAGATTAGCTAACCTTGATTGCACAGTACTTGAATGAATCTTGACAACTAGCTATCTGACGATATTTGGCTCCGGCCTTGCTTCCAGTTCGAGGGATGGCTGGGGACGAAACAGGAGTGGGCTTGGAGATCCCGTTCCCAGATCTTGCCCCCCAGCCCCAACCCTCTGCAAACCCAATCGAGCGGACGGGCTCACCCGCTTGGACGCCGTCACTTACTAGTGTGCTGTGCAGATCGCAGAGGGGAGAGAGATCATGTTACTTGTTTAATGGCAATTCATATAGTTTAATGGCAATTGGGAAACAACGGAACAGCTGTACAGGAACCAAAAAAAAATAGTGGATGCAAAATGCAGCTTATGTTTCACTCTGATTTTTTATGTTTAGATAAATCATAGTAGTGTTAAAAGCTTAAACATGCGAGTGCATCATGCATAATATCGCAGGTCGCAGGATACTTAATTAGCGATGTCTTAGTGATTACCATATTATAGCTGGATATAATCAGTTTCGCCGTTCTTCCTGTCTTTTGCCAACATTCCAAAGCAGAGAGGATAGATCGTATCGAACCTGATCTGGTGACTGCAAGGATGTGGTTTTTGCCATCATTCACCTGTCATTTCGTTTTGCTAAAAGAAAAGTCAGATAGCTTGCAAATGCGAAAGGGAGATTAAAAGGCCGAATCAACTGTGAATCATCAGCTGACAGGATGGATTGCAAGGTGGATCTGTGGAGCAGATTGGTTGGCCTCTAATCTAAGAGTACTATACTTGAAGTAATCTTGAGGCTGACAAAAGCAGCTATCTAACGATGTTTGGTTTCAGGATCGAACAGAACTAGTGTGCTGCGCCGGGGACGGGGAGAGAGGACCTGCACTGCTCTACGCCAGGTAGAGGGAAGGAAACGCGTAGGGCCAGGGTGCTTACCAGAGCTAGATTGGCTGCCGGTATTGGAGAAGATGGCGGTGTTCTTCGTTGAGCTTGCACCTTGCAGCAGTCTTCGACCGCAGGATGACGACGGCTACCGGCGGCGCAGGTTGTGGAAGATCTGAAGCTGGCCGCCGACGACGAGGTGAGAGTGAGAAGAGGGGCAAGCAAGGTAGTAGCAGGCTAGCAGCCAGTAGGAAGTAGCAACGCAAGCGCCAAGTCGTCGTAAACAATTGTCAATTGGCACTGCACATGCACCCCACTTAGGGCAGGGAAGGGTTTTGGATCCACTAGTAATAGTTAACTACTTCCTAGATTTCAAATTATAGAATACTTGAAGTTTTTAATTAAGAATTACACAGCCCACAACAGGCACCCATACTAACCTTTTAGTAGTTTACTGGCCAAAGATTCTTACGCCACCATCCAAAATGGCGCTTTAAAAATTGTTATTGGCATCCACCTAAGTTTCCATGAACCCACCCCAAATTTTCGTAACAGGGTTTAGTAAACAACATGGACAAAGATATTTGCTGATCTAACTATTTCTGGACACGTCAGGGGTCCTGCCACGTACTGGTATGCTACGCTGTTGTGGGTGGGTGGCTTGGTCCAGAGGGGAGACGATGATCCCTGATGGCAGTTCCAGCCAGCCGGATAGGTCATTGAAGAGGAGAAAGCTATATGTTGCCTGATTAATCAAACCCAGTTTATTAAGTCATTAATTTTGTGTTTTGTTGAGGGACGAAGTGCACTTTGGTTGCAGCAGGTACAGGAAAGGATCGATGAACTGACTGTGCTCTTTGAGGCATTCCGTCGAGCACGTTGTAAGCACGTACCAACGGTGTCGCTACGCCCTCATGCGGTGCGCTCGCCGTCCGCGGTGCCGCCCGTGCAAATAAGGTGACCTGCGCCCACGTTACAACAAGCAAGCAACTCAGCAAGGCTTGTAGCTCACGGCCGCTGTGTGATTTGAATGCCAGCAAAGCAAGCTGTCCGAACACGTTTACCTCAGCGTCTGTTCATCTGCTCGGCCGCTGACGCGCTCGCCTGGATGCTGCTTGCTCCTCGACTCGGCCGTCCTTGCCGTGAGCACGCGGCAGCTGCTGGCCCGATGCGGCTCCTTGGCCGCGTGCTCGCTCGTGGCTTCTGCTCGCCCGCCTGCCCGAGCGGTCCGTTCCTCTCCGGCGCCCCGAGCTTGCATCGCATCCCCAACCTGAAGCCCGCACGGCCGCACCTCGCAGCTTGCCATCGACCTCATCGGCGGCTCTGGCTACCCCCGCAGGCTCAACTCTCCCGCTCTCTCTTGTCTCTCCCCCGCGTGCCCGCCACCGCCGCCGTTGTCTCCCGTCCCGCGCGCGCGAGAGGAAGCGGCACGAGCACGGTCTGGATCGGCCCGTGCGCCGGAACCAAACACCGGCCCAGAAGCCAGAACTTCTCGCAGTTACTGGGCCGAGGCCCATGGGTGTTTGAATGTCACACGGGCGGTAATTACGTACACTGCTGTCTTTGTTAGTGTTAGAAGCACAATGCATGCAGTGCAGGCCTGAAAGCATGATGAACACGCAGAACAGAGTAGCAGTTGCAACTCTCTTGAAGATTTCCACACAGGGGAGTTGAAGTAGCGATGTATGCTGTAGATTACTAGCGACTGAATGTGTCTTCACATGCCGCAGTTGATAGGGTTCTCTGATATCTACTGCTCAGTTGGGATGGTGTCATTCAGAATTTCATTCGTATCGCTGGAGCTTGCAGAAGCTTTCAAGAGATTTCTACGCAGTCTGAACGTCTGACAGAGAAATGCCATGTTCGTTCGCTGCCAGTGCCAGACGAAGAATTTCTCTTACAGACATGGAGTACCGCACCAGGTTCAGGCCGATTTCAGCTTGTGGAGCAAAATAAACATTTGTAGTTGTTGGCCGCATATGCATGCATCTCGCTGTGTTCAGAAAAGAAAATATCGTCAGTTTCAAAAAAAAAAAAAAATCGTCGCACTGATTGACACCAGCGAGCATGCAAATGTCCAATCAAAGAGGATCGTTATTCCAGTGCCACTCCAGGAAAAGCTAGGCAACCAAAATGGCTGCGCACATGATTGGAAATGCAGAGGACATTGGTTGGTTAAATGTCTGAACCTATAAATATGCGGCTCGAGTAATATTACAGTGTCATAGCCCATCATGGATGTGGCTCTCAATCTCACAATTTCATACAATCAAGAACCGTGGAAGAAACTGGCTCAAAGAAAAAAAGAACCGAGAAAAAATAAACGAGCTGCCCCTTGATCCACGGCATGACCGTACGTGTGCCTGCCACCCCACACGGACAACTCTGCCATTGTGCGCCATCCCGCACATCTTCAAGTTGGCTAGGCCAGACTAGCGGACACTGCATCTCGTGGCCGCCTGCTGACAAATGTGTGCCATGTGTGCCACGGTCGACAACAACAACACAGAGACAGGGGCCAGCAGTACAGACTGCAACAACGTAAAACGTAAATGCTGTAGTGATTTGAGATTACAAGCTCCACAGGTCACCTGGAATGTCCTCTATGTGTTTGCATCCATTCACGTTCAATGATTCAAGGGATGTAAGGTTCTCCAAGCACCTCTTAGAAAAATAACCACTATCCCATAAGTAGAGATTTTGGAGAGACGATGGTAACACTATTCCATTTTCCCATTTGAGACGTGGACAGTCCGAAATGGACAAGCTCTTCAGAATAGGCCAACTCCCATTAAAAGTATCTAGTTGTGGACAACCTTCAATGGTTAGGTCAGTGAGCTGCGGGAGCTTTTCTCCATTGAATGTCAATGATGCCAGATGGTAGGCTGATAAATAAAACGTGGTCAGGGAAGAGCAGTCAATATCATCTCCAAGATTTCGGAATCTTGCAAAGAAAGTTTCTTTAGGGGACGGGGCCAACAGATGTTGTGAGTTGATCATTGGACAATTGCACACCTCCAATTCTTCTAGGGAAGGCAAACCCCCAAACCTTTCTACTGGTACGGATACCAAACTTCTGCAATCTTTAATCACCATTTTCTTGATGGCAGGCATATAACCCCCATTAAGAGTATCTAGTTCTGGGCAGCCTTCAATGGTTAGGTCAGTGAGCTGCAGGAGCTTTTCTCCATTGAATGTCAATGATGCCAGATGGTATGCTGATAAATGAAAAGTGGTCAGGGAAGAGCAATCAATATCATCTTCAAGATTCCCAGAATCTTGCAAAGAAAGTTTCTTTAGGGACGGGGCCAGCAGATGTTGTGAGTTGATCTTTGGACAATTGCACACCTCTAGTTCTTCTAGGGAAGGCAAACCCCCAAACCTTTCTACTGGTACGGATACCAAACTTGTGCAATCTTTAATCAGCATTTTCTTGATGGCAGACATATAAGCTGGCTGAAGAAACTGTTCAAGGCTTGATATCCTCGGGCAGCTTATAATTGTTATATCTGTTAATGATGTCAAAATGGTAGAATCATCAGAACCATTAAACCTGCCCCCATTAAGAGTATCTAGTTCTGGGCAGCCTTCAATGGTCGTCAATGAGCCGCGGGAGATTTTCTCCATTGGTATCCAATGATGCCGGATGGTAGGCCGATAAATGAAAAGTGGTCGGGGAAGAGCAATCAATATCATCTCCGAGATTCCCGAATCTTGCAAAGAAAGTTTCTTTAGGGGACGGGCCGGCAGATGTTGTGAGTTGATCTTTGGACAATTGCACACCTCTAGTTCTTCTAGGGAAGGCAAACCCCCAAACCTTTCTCGGGTACGGATACCAAACTTGTGCAATCTTTAATCAGCATTTTCTTGATGGCGAGACATATAATTTTCGGGTGAAGAAACCGTTCAAGGCTTGATATCCTCGGGCAAAGCTTATAATTGTTATATCCGTTAATGATGTCAAAATGGTAGAATCATCGAGAACCATTAAACCCGCCCCCATTAAGAGTATCTAGTTACGGGCAGCCTTCAATGGTGGGTCGTGAGCCGCGGGAGATTTTCTCCATTATTTATCAATGATGCGGATGGTAGGCTAATAAATGAAAAGTGGTGGGGAAGAGCAATCAATATCATCTCCGAGATTCCCGAATCTTGCAAAGAAAGTTTCTTTAGGGACGGGGCCGGCCAGATGTTGTGAGTTGATCTTTGGACAATTGCACACCTCCAGTTCTTCTAGGGAAGGCAAACCCCAAACCTTTCTCCGGGTACGGATACCAAACTTGTGCAATCTTTAATCGGCATTTTCTTGATGGCGGGCATATAAGCCGGGTGAAGAAACCGTTCAAGGCTTGATATCCTCGGGCAGCTTATAATTGTTATATCTGTTAATGATGTGAAAATGGTAGAATCATCAGAACCATTAAACCTACCCCCATTAAGAGTATCTAGTTCCTGGGCAGCCTTCAATGGTCGTCGGTGAGTGAGCGGGAGATTTTCTCCATTGACAATCAATGATGCGGATGGTAGGCGATAAATGAAAAGTGGTCGGGGAAGAGCAATCAATATCATCTCCGAGATTCCCAGAATCTTGCAAAGAAAGTTTCTTTAGGGACGGGGCCAGCAGATGTTGTGAGTTGATCTTTGGACAATTGCAAACCTCCGTTCTTCTAGGGAAGGCAAACCCTCAAACCTTTCTATCGGGTACGGATACCAAACTTGTGCAATCTTTAATCAGCATTTTCTTGATGGCAGGCATATAAGCTGGCTGAAGAAACTGTTCAAGGCTTGATATCCTCGGGCAGCTTATAATTGTTATCTCATTTAATGATGTGAAAATGGTCGAATCATCGTAACCATTAAACTGCTAGAAAAATGTTCACTGGATAACGTCTGCGGCACACAAATTTGATATTGGTGGGAGGGTGTAACACTTCGTGCACTTGAGGTCCTGGTGAAAGTTTTCTCTCTTTAGACCAATCCAGAGTCAGATTAGAGATCTCCATAAGTTCAATTTTTGCTGCCTGATCCTTGCTTATTTCAGAGAGGTTACACATATACAAATCTCCAGTGATCAGATTAGAATCATTTAGGAACCCAGGATCAATCTTAACAAGCTTGTGATTCAAACTTTTGTAGATTGATCAGATTACTAAAGCCTTCAGGTATTACTTTGATACTGCATTTCCTTGCACTTAATACCTCAAGATTATAGAGGTGACTGAATGTTGCGGGAAGGCTATCAAAAAGGCAAGCGTCAAAGATTTTAAGGTATCGAAGACTCTTCATGTTGCTAATACTATCTGGCAACCCAAACCTAGAGACAGAGGCACAGACCATGACGCGCATGCATGAAAGTTCAGCACACCATTTCTTCATCACATTATAACCACCTTGACCCTTCAAAGACATGTCACAAAGTAGGGTGCGCAATTTTGTTTGCTTGCATAGACTCTTTAAGTCGAGAACACTTAAAATCTACGCTTTTGAGCAGCGATAGATGACGGGACGTTCCTAGGAATCCTTTTCAAGATCCTTTTTCTCTTTTTATAATGAAGCAACTATCCTTTGAAACCAGTTGTGCCATGTCATGTATCAAATCATGCATTACATATTTCCCACTAAATTTACGGAAAAATGACAAATGTGCAAGTTCTTCAAAGTACTTGCATCCAATTCGTTGAAGCGGAATGTCATGTTCAACTTCCACAAATCCTTCTCGCCACCCAAATTTAGGCTAAATCTTCCTTTACAAAATTGTAATCTTTCGGGTACATAGCACAGAATGAGAAGCATCTCTTTAAATGCAATGGTAAATAAATGTAGCTCAACCGAAGAGCCTAGGCATAATTTCAGTGTCCTCTTGTTTATGCACCCGGAGCTGATTATTTAGAATCATATTCCAGTGTGCAGGGTCAAAGCTCATTCCTAGCAGCTGTCCAAGGGTTTTTGCAGCTAAAGGAGAGCCTTGCAACTTTGGGAGTATTTGCTCACCAATGCTTTCCAATTCAGGGCTACTGTTGGAGATATAAGATCCAAACACACATAGTTTGAAGAAATTCTGAAAGACATTATCCTTAAGGCCCTCTAAATGAAAGGGATCCATCGTCCGCACTACATTAGCAACCTTTTCAGACCTTGTTGTGACAAGCATCATGCTTCCCTCAAGTACATATTTAAAAGGTGCACAAAACCTCTTCCAGAGCTCCCCATTTTCAGCCCACATGTCATCAAGGACAACTAAAAATCTTCTCTTATTGATGCTATTTGAGAGATCAACCTGAAGAGAGTCCAAATTATCCTTCACCGCTGCTTTCCCGAAAAAATTGTTCTAAGGCCTCTTTAGTTAACCTCTCGACATCAAAGTCATCGAGACACAAATCCAAACTATCACATCGAAGTATTTTTGTACTTGTGGATGGCTGCGAGATATTTTGGACCAAAGTGGTTTTTCCAACACCTCCGATTCCAAATATGGGTAAAAGCGGGACACTTGTTATAGTTGCTTCATTATTGTCAAAGGTAGCACAAACTTGGTTGCCCGCTGATGAAGGGATTGCACCTCTTTTCCTCTTGAGTGCAGGAAGGCCCCCTTACATTATTTGCGGGTACACCAAGCGGCCTAATCGGCTCCATTATTTCATCATTACGACCAAATATCTTTGCCTCGGTGGGAAAACGAAAGTGGTCTTGGGTCCGGACCGATCCGTCAAAGCGTGGAGTTACTTGATGTAAGCCCATTCTCTCTAACAGCCCAAATAGGTTATCTAGCCTCTCCTTGGCGGGAGTCAAT
The DNA here is from genome assembly GCA_015847255.1 of Hyparrhenia diplandra. Lineage (NCBI taxonomy): Eukaryota > Viridiplantae > Streptophyta > Magnoliopsida > Poales > Poaceae > Hyparrhenia > Hyparrhenia diplandra. The sequence goes on from JADLZK010012143.1 coordinate 135,065, forward strand.
TTTTGAAGTTACCATGAATGACATCGTGAAACAATTTGTTGCCTGGTTCTCCGAGGTCGCACCGCCCTCAATTTTCACCTTACGCTTTCGTAGCATCGGAAATCTTCGAAGGTCCTCTGCATCATACACGGCAGCCCTCGGCTTTGGGAGGAGCTCTGCCACGGCATCCTCATGGCTCCTCCACTCTACTCGATCAATAAAGTTGTACATTGCGGGTAGAGTATCTTGAAGGCATTGGAGAGAATTTTTCAACTTCAGTACATCATCTTCTTTAAGTTCTTGACTTTTTTGTTTCCATTCGAACGGGATTGCGAGAGATCTAATCCGTTGGAAAAAAGTGTCACACTCATTGAAGCTAGTAATGGCCTCAATAACCAGTGTTATGTAGCTTATTATGTTCATATTGACTTCACCCTGAAGATTCTGTCATCCTCTATGCTGCACAAACAGTAGATTTACTGAACATTAGAAAGGTAGTATATCTTGTGGTCACATATTAATGCTAATTCAATTTATAGTTATGAAATGCCAGTGGATGCAGCAAATATTTTCTTCACATATTCTTTCCTAGAAACAGAGCAATCATCGTTGAATCATAGTTCAGATTTGATATTTCCTCAATGAGTTAGTATGGGATAATTCATGAGAATAAACTAGAGCCTGTCACTGCAATGGTTACAACAGAGAAATTACTTCACAAGATGGAACAAAGACAGTGGGTGTGAAAGTGCAGCTTATGCTTTACTAATGTGAAAATGTCTAGATAGATCAGAGTAATGTTCAAAGTGAAACATGTGGGTGGATCATGCATAATACACAGGGTGCTTGGTGATATCTTGTTGGATTACCTTGTTATTGCTGGATATAATCAGTTTCTGTTGTTCTTCCTATCTTTCGCCATCACCAATCATGTGCACATTCCAAAACAGACAGAGATGATCTTTTATATGGGGAGGCCAGATCCGGTGACAAATAACCATTTACCTGTCATTTCGGTTATTAAAGGAATAAGTCAGACAGCTTACAAATGCGAATTTAAAGGCCGAACTGAGAATAATCAGATTACTGCTTATAGGATGGATTCTAAGGTGGGATCTTGGGAGCAGATTGGCCTTGATTGTACAGTACTTGAAGGAATCTTGGCAGCTAGCGATCCGACGATGGTTCCGTCCTTAGCTTCCAGGGATGGCTGTGGACGGAACAGGACGGGGCTGCGCGATCTCAGATTTTGGCCCCAGCCACCACCCTCCAACCCCAATCGTCGTCACTCAATAGTGTGCTGCATAGGTCGCAAAAGAGAGAGGGCATGTTACATGTTACAGCTGGGATGGAGATGAGATGGAAGGAAATGCGCAGCAGGGTGTTTACCAAGGCGCGACGGTGGCGGAGACACAGCAGATCGGCTGCCGGAACTGGGGAAGACAGCGGCAGCTGCGGCGTTGTTCGGTGGGCGTGCAGGTGCAGGCTTCCACCGTTGGATGAGATGACGGCGGCGGCGGAGGTGCGGCGAGGCGTCACACAGCTCGTGGTGACGAGCTACGGAATGGCCATGGACTTCGCGGTCAACCTCGGCGGAGTCTCGGCTTCGGCGACCTGCGCGAACGGCGGGGGCTGCTCTGCCGGCGAGGTGCAGTGCAGGGGCGGACGAGAGTGATTGAGGAAAATGCAGGTGAAATGAATGGATACATGCATATCTCAGGTGAAATGAATGGACAAGGCATGCATCTTCCAGTAGCTTGTGTGGTTGTGCCAGAGAGTAGACTTGAGAGTAGACTTGACTAAACAAGATAACATTTAAGTGGACCACCGGAATTACAAAAAAAATACATTTTCATGAATCCAAAACGGTGCTGTCTAAAATGTTTCTGTCATCTGCCTAAATTTCCACGAACCCATCCAAATATACTTACCCCCACACAAGGAACCTTTTATTTTCAACACTCAAATTTGGACAATATTCTAGTAACACCTTAGACAGAAAGGTATTTGCTGATCTAACTCTTTTACACATGTCAGGGGTTGTGATGTAACTCATGCTATGCTATGCTGGTGCAGGTGGGTGACTTGGTCCAGCGTCACCATGCTGTGACGCTGTTGGTTGTTCTGGCCAGCCAGCTGAGGCCACTGAAAGGGGTCAAGGGGACAAAGCTATATGTGTTGCTTAAACAACCAAATCCAATTTGAGTTACTTAGGGTTGGTTTGGAAATGAGATGGGATGGGATGGTACTACCCTGTTTTTCTATAATTGAATGATCCCATCTCTGTTTACTGAGCTACAGGAATGGATGGAATGAAATGCCCTCTTTCAGCTCTTTTAAGCATTTGGTCGAGCATGTTGTAAGCAGTGAAGCACCTGCCAAGCCTGCCAACGCTATCACTACGGCCGCATGCCTTGCGCTCGCCGCCCGCCGTGCAAGCAAGGCAACCTGCGCCCAGTTTACAACAAGCAAGGCAAGCAAGGGGTTCTAGCTGTGGGCTTTGATGCCAACAATCAAGGTGCACGCACAAATTTACCTCAGCGTCTGCTCGCCTGCGTGCTCGGCCGCCGACGCGATCGCCTGGGATTGCCTTGCTGGACCATCCTAGCCGCAGGCCGGCGGCAGCTGCTCGCCTGATACGCGGCTACTTGGCGGCGCGCTCGCTCGTGGCTGCTGCTCGGCCCGCGCCCCTCGAGCGGGCGATTCCTCTCTGGCCCCGAGTTTGCATTGCATCGCATCGCGTGGCCCGACCTCGTCGGACTTGCCGAGCTCGCGTGCGACTGGACCTCGTCGGCTCCGTAAACGTCGCAGGTGCCACTCCTCTTCTCTCGCCGCAGCCGCAGTTGTCTCCCCGCGCGCGCGAGGAAGCGGCACGACCACGGTCTGGACTCTGGAGGAATTCCTGGGCCAGGATCGGCCCGTGCGCCGGAACCAAACACCGGACGTCCTGTCCCGGCCCAGAAGCCAGAACGTCACTCAGTTGATGGGCCGAGGCCCATGGGTGTTTAAACGTCACACGGGCCTCACACAAGGTACTACACTGCTGTCTTTGTTAATGTTAGAAGCACAATGCATGCAGTGCAGCCCTGAAAGCATGATCAACATGTAGTACAGAGTAGCAGTTGCAACTCTGTTTCCTTCTCATCCTCTCTTCCTCTCCCTGCAGTAGCTAGAGAATGGTCAAGAGGAGGACCATTCGTTTTGCTGCTTTTGCAATAGCATCAAAGTGTTGCAGAGATGAGTGCAGAGGAAACCAAATGCAGGGAGAGTTGATATCTTACCAGCCAGTGAATGTTTTTCAGATGCTTGGACTTGAGAGGGTTCTCTGATGTCTAATGCTCACTTGGGGTGGTGGCATTCAGAATCTCATTCATATATCATGTCGTCCATTTACGAATATATAAAAATATCGCTGGAGCCTGGATCCATCCAAGGCTTTAGTCCTGCAGAAGCTTTCGAGAGATTTCTACGCAATCTGAATGTCTGACAGAGAAATGCCATGTTCATTCACTGCATGCTAGACGAAGAATCTCTCATTTCTGGACAGACTTGGAGGAGTACCACACAAGTATGCCAGGTTCAGGCCAATTTCAGCTTGTGGAGCAAATAAACCTGCATCTCGCTGTGTTCAGAAGTGAAAATATCGTCGCACTGACTGACACCAGCGAGCATGCAAATGTCCAATCAAAGAGGATTATCGTTCCAAGTGCCAATCCATGAAAAGCTAGGCAACAGAAATAGCTCGACACATGATTGGAAATGCAGAGGACATTTGGTTAAATCTCTGAACCTACAAATATGCGGCTCGAGTAATATATTACAGTGTCATAGCCCATCATGGATGTGGCTCTCAAACTCACAATGTCATTCAATCAAAGAACCGAGAAAGAAACTGGCTCAAAGAAAAAAGAACCGAGAAAAGAGATTTTTGTAGTCACGGAACTGAGAAATGCATGTTTTCTCCTTTATTTAATCCAGCCAACAAATGTATAGGGAAAATAAACGAGCTGGCCCTTGATCCACGCCATGACCGTACGTGTGCCATCCCACACGGACGAGGAGGCAATGCATGACGCCGCCAACTCTGCCAGTGTGCGCCATCCCGCACATCTTCAAGTTGGCGCTGCACGACTCGGCCAGACTCGCGGACACTGCAGCCACGACGTGAACACTGCATCTCGTGGCCGCCAGCTGACAAATGTGTGCCACGGTCGACAACAATAACACAGAGACAGGGGCCAGCAGTACAGACTGCAGCAACGGAAAGGTAAAGTAAGCATTGTGCACTGGCCAGATTAGTATAACTAACAAACAACAAAATAGGCATACAGTAGTCCTACATAAGAGTGTGATCATCGAGAGTCTCCGGAGGCTGCAAAGCCGTCATTTCACCTATCAAGAAGTAGAGAACGTGGTCAGCAAAAGGACTACTCTCCAAAACTGAAAATGTAAAAGGAACTGCAATCAGTAACCATAGTGTTGGGATAGGCATTCTGAGTAACTGGAGATAGAAAAAAAACATTCAAAAATAATTGACACGATTAGGAGTGCAAGATTAATACGTACACATACATTCAATCCTTAAGTGTCCTAAGACTACTTTTTGGATCATAATTTATACCGCAAGAGGTGCCATACCTACTAGGGGAAGGACAATCCTTGGCCTCTGTCCAGGGGCTGCTGTACTTCCTTCAACTTTGGGCAGTATGTAATGCTCACTTTTGGTATGTGTGCAATCGCTTCTGGTCCACCAATTGATACAAGGTTTTCAGTCATAAAAGGCTAAATTCTGGACTGAATAGAGAAGCCTACGTTGAATGTACTCTATGTGTTTGCATCCAATCATCTCCAGTGTTTCGAGGGATGTAAGGTTCTCTAAGCACCTCATAGAAAAAGAACCACAATTCCATAAGACGAGCTTTTGGAGGGACGATGGTAACACTATTCCATTTTCCCATTTGAGACATGGACAGCTGAATGGACAAGCTCTTCAGAATATGCCAACCCCCATTAAGAGTATCTAGTTTTGGGCAGTCATTAACGGTTAGGTCAGTGAGCCGTGGGAGCTTTTCTCCATTGACTGTCAATGATGCCAGACGGTAGTCTGATAGATGAAAAGTGGTCAGAGAAGAGCAATCAATATCATCTCCAAGATTCCCAGAATCTTGCAAAGAAAGTTTCTTTAGGGACAGGGCCTGCAGATGCTGTGAGTTGATCTTTGGACACCAGCGCACCTCCAGTTCTTCTAGGTTAGGCAAACCCCCAAACCTTTCTCTTGGGTACAGATACCAAACTTGTGCAAAATTTAATCAGCATTTTCTTGATGGCAGGCATATAAGCTGGCTGTAGAAACTGTTCAAGGTTTGATAACCTCTGGCAGTCTATAATTGTTATCTCTGTTAATGATGAGAAAATGGTAGCCCCGTTAAGAGTATCTAGTTACGGGCAGCCTTCAATGGTTAGGTCGGTGAGTCGTGGGAGCTTTTCTCCATTGAATGTCAATGATGCGGATGGTAGGGCGATAGATGAAAAGTGGTCGGGGAAGAGCAATCAATATCATCTCAAGATTCCCGAGAATCTTGCAAAGTAAGCTTCTTTAGGGGCCGGGGCCAGCAGATGTTGTGAGTTGATCTTTGGACATTTGCGCACCTCCAGTTCTTCTAGGGAAGGCGAACCCCCAAACCTTTTCTTGGTATGGATACCAAACTTCTACAATCTTTAATCACCATTTTCTTGATGGCGGGCATATAAAGTCGGTCAGAAACTGTTCAAGGCTTGATAACCTCGAAGCAGTCTATAATTGTTATCTCTGTTAATGATGTGAAAATGGTAGGTACATCGGAACCATGAGACCAACTTGGAAGGTATTCACGGATAACATCCGAGGCGCACAAATTTGATAGTGGTGGGAGGGTGTAATGCTTTAAACACTTCTATCCCATTCTGCACTTGAGGTCCTAGTGAAAGATTTATCTCTTTAGACCAATCCAGTCGATTAAAAGTACCCTTCTTCATAAGTTCAATTTTTGCAGCATGATCCTTGCTTATTTCATAGAGGTTACATAAATATATACAATCTCCAGTGAACGATTCCAATTATTTACCTTTCCAAAGCATCAATCTTATCAACATGCAATTCAAACTTTTGCGCATTGACGGATTACTAAAGCCTTCGGGTAATACATTGATTCTGCATTTCTTAGCACTCAATAGCTGCAAATTATAGAGGTGACATAATGCTGGGAAGGCTATCAAATTTGCAATCATCGGAAATTTTAAAGGTACCGAAGATTCTTCATGTTGCTAATACTATCGGCAAAACCGGACTTAGAGATAGAGGCACAAACCATGACGCGCATGCACAAAAAAAGTTCAGCACACCATTTATCCATCACATTATTGCCCTTTTTACCTTTTCGGAGACATGTTGCAAAGTAGGGTGCTTAACTTTGTTTGCTTGCATAGATTCTCTAAGTCGGACCACTCAATATCTCGCTTTTGAGCACCGATAGATGACGGACCGAGGAATCCTTTCAAGATCCTTTTTCTCTTTTATTATGAAGCACTTTCGTCACTTGAAACCAGTTGTGCCATGTCATGTATCAAATCATGTATAACATATTTCCCACGAAGTTTTGAAAGAATGACAGATGTGCAAGTTCTTCAAAGTAGTTGCAGGCAGTTTGTTGAAGTGGTATGTTACCTTGAGCTACCACAAAGCCTTCTGCCATCCAAATTTCGGCTAAATCTTCCTTTACAAAATTGTAGTCTTTCGGGTACACAGCACAGAATGAAAAGCATCTCTTCAAATGGAATGGTAAATACATGTAGCTCAACCAGAAGAGGCGGCATGATATCGGTGCCCTCTTGTCTATGCACCCACGACTCAATTGTTAGAATCATATTCCAATGTGTGCTGGGTCAAAGCTCATTCCTAGCAGCCGTCCAAGGGTTTTTGCAGCTAAAGGAGAGCCTTTCAACTTTGGAAGTATTTGTTCACCAATCCGTTCTAACTCAGGGTTATTGTTGGAGCCATCGGATCCAAACACACATAGTTTGAAAAATTCTCGCAAGATTTGTCGTTCAAACCCTCTAATAGAAAAGGATCCGTCGTCCGCACTATATCAGCAACCTTTTGAGACCTAGTTGTGACAAGCATCATGCTTCCCTCAAGCACATGTTTAAAAGGTGCATAGAACCTCTTCCAGAGCTCCGCATCTTCAACCCACACGTCATCAAGGACAAATAAGAATCTTGTGCCATTTATGCTATGTATAAGATAATCCTGAAGGGAACTCAAATTATCCATGGTCGGTGTGTTCCCCGAAATTTTTTCTATGGCCTCCTTAGTTAACCTCTTGACATCAAAGTCATCGAGACACAAATCCAGACTATCACATCAAAGTGTTTTTGCACTTTTGGATTGCTGCAGATAGTTTGGGCCAAAGTAGTTTTTCCAACACCTCCAATTCCAACCATGGGCAAAACTGGAACAGTTGCGCTTCTTTTCCTCTTGGGTCTAGGAGGACCCCTTGTATTACTTCCAGGTACACCAAGCAGGCTAATCAGCTTCTTTATTTCATCATCACGACCAAATATCTTTGCCTCAATAGGAAAACGAGTGGTCTCGGGTCTCACTGATCTGTCAAACCGTGGACGAGTATCTTGATCAATGCCAAATTTCTCAAGCAGCCTAGACAGATTATCTAACCTCTCCTTGATGTGATTCAATTTTTTTGAAGTTACCTTGAATGACATCATGAAAGAGTTCCATTGAGGTCGCACTGCCCTCATTTTTAACCTTCCTTTCATAGTCTCGTAAAACGTCCACAATGTCTTCAGCATCATACACGGCAGCCTTAAGTTCTGGAAGGAGCTCTTCCACACACTTCTCATGGATCTTCCACTCTGCTCGATCAATTAAGTCACACATCACAGGTAGAGTAGCCTCAAGACATTGAAGAGAAGTCTGCAACTTCAGTACATCATCTTCTCTAAGTTCTTGATTTTCTGCTCCATTCGAACGGGATTGCAGAGATCTAAGCCACTGGAGAAATGTGACAGACTCATTCAAACCAGTAATGGCCTCGATGACCGCTCTTATGCTGCTTATGATCATATTGACTTGACTCTTGAAGATTTTTGCAGTCCTCTGTGCTGGACAAACAGTAGAATTACTGAAAATTAGAAAGGTACATCTTGTGGTAACGTTTTAATGCTAATTAAATGTTTATAGCTATGACAAGCCAGTTGATGCAGCAAATATTTTATCCACATATTCTTTCCTAGAAACTGAGTAACCATCAATGAATCATAGTTCAAATCTAATACTTCCTCAATGAGTTAGAATGGGATAATTAATGAGAATAAATTGGATCCTGTCACTGCAATGGTTACAACAGAGAAATTACTTCGCAAGATGTTTATATAATTAAATGGGAAACAATGGAACAACCATAACAGAACAAAGACAATAGAGGGTGTGAAAATGCAGCTTATGCTTTACAAATATGTTTTTTTAATCTCTAGATAGACCAGAGTAATGTTCAAAGTGAAACATGTAATACATAGGGTACTTGGTGATGTCTTGTTGGATTACCTTGTTATTGCTGGATATAATCAGTTTCTGCAGTCCTTCCTATCTTTCACCATCATCATGTGCACATTCCAAAACAGACAGAGATGATCTTTTTTATATTGGGAGGAGGCCAGATCTGGTGACAAATAACCATTTACCTGTCATTTCGGTTGTTAAAATAAAAAGTCAGACAGCTTGCAAGTAATGTAAAGGTCGAACTGAGAGTCATCAGCTTACTCTTACATGATGGATTCCAAGGTGGATCTTGGGAGCAGATTAGTTGGCCTTGATTGCACAGTACTTGAATGAATCTTGACAGCTAGCTATCTGACGATATTTGGTCCCGTTCCCAGATCTTGCCCCCAGCCCCAACCCTCTGCAACCCCAATCGAGCGCGGACGGGCTCACCCGAGTGTGCTGTGCAGGTCGCAGGGGAGAGAGGGCATGTTACTTGTTAAACCTGGGGGAGTGAGAGAGGAGAGGGAAGGAGTGGAATGACTTACCAAGGCGAGACGGCGGCGGAGACTGAGCAAATCTGCTGCCGAAACTGAAGAAGATGGAGGCGGCGGCGTTCTTCGGTGGGCGTGCAGGTGCAGGCCGGCGGCGACCGGCGACGGGCGGCGGAGGTGCGGCGAGGCGTCACATAGCTCGTGGTGACGAATAGCGGTGGATTTCGCGGTGAAGCTCGGTGGCGGCTCGGCTCCGGCGACCTGCGCGAGCGGCGGGGGGCTGCTCGGCCGGCGAAGTGCAGTGCAGTGCAGTGCTGGGGCGGACGAGAGTGATGACTTGAGGAAAATGCAGGTGAAATGAATGGCAGTAAAAGAAGACCAGAAGAAAAGTTTTTCAAATAAAAGAAGACCAGAGAATCGAGTCGTGGGCAATGGCGACGCACTTGCCTCGCAGTTTCCTAGCGTGCAGCAGCGCGTGAAGAACAAACGAAGCAAGTGGCTGTAGGCTGTAGCGGAACCCCACCATGTGTAGCAGTAGCGTGCAGCAGGAGCCCGTGAAGAGGGACAAGCGTAGCAGTAGAGGAAGGAACCCCGCCATGTGCACGACCTTGACCCACGACTCGCCAAGTCACGAGCATACACCACCTTCATCTGGTGTGCAATTTATTTTACATTTTTTAACTGAAAAAATTATTTTACATTAAGAACGACAAAAAGTTTAGAAATAAATAGTTCTAGATTTTTGCGAGAACATTGTTTCATCCACAAAATTTAGCATCACAAAACAAATAAAAAAAAAAAAAAAAAAAGAAGTAAAAAATAAAATAGGGCAAAGTGAAAATATTTCAAAACATGGAGAAGGTAATGAAAATATTAAACAAGGAAGTTAAGAAAACACACTTTTTCTAATTGGCCCCAAACGGCTTGCACCATCTTTACAAAGAATGCGGATTACATAGTTTGTTCTTGCCATGGCTGATACTCCTATTAATTATCTCGGTGCCTTTGCACAAGTGCAGCCAAGATCAACAACTCGTGCATGCGCATGCATTTGAGTGGCTTGGCGGTGGGATGAACTGTGCTCTTTCAGCTCTCTCAGTCATTTCGCCGAGCACGTACGTGCGCTCGCCGCTCGCCGTGCAAAGTAATGCGAGCAAGCAAGGTGACCACAAAGATTTACCTCATCTGCTCAGCCTGCGACAAACTTTCTTTTTGAAAATAAAACAAAAAGAGTAAGGTACGCTGGCAGTCCCTTAACTTGCGTTGATATGTCAAGCCGGTCCACAAACTTTCAAAACGGGCGTTCAATTGTCTAAACATTGTTTGGGTGTCAGTGCAGTCCAATCGAGCGTGGTGGCGGGCGAGTAGCTTATTTTTTTTTTTTAGATAATGGATAGAAAGCTATTCGGCTTCATCTACCCGTGGGTAGAATCGGACCAAAAAGAGTACAATAATAAAAAGATAAAAGAAAGAAAAAAAAAGATGGAAGAAAATACATCCCCATCAAGGAGCTCGGGTAGTCCTACTCGACTTTAGCTTGCACCGTGATGTCAACTCCTAGAATAAAATACTCCACTAGAGTAAGATCACCAACGGCAAGGCGAAGCCGCCAAACACAACCATTCCTAATGAAGGTGCTTGTAAATCTTGGACACCGGCCACCATTGAAGATGGATGCTTCTTCCTCGGCACCAACACGAAGCACTTGGTGTAGAAGCCACCAAATGCCGAGTGATAAGCCAACAAACACCACCTCGACAAGCTCATTGGATGGACGAAGAAGAGGAGACACCCGGCCTTGAAGAGCAACAACCGGCGCGACGAGCCAACACACGCCCGTCGGCCGGATAAACCGGGCTAGGTTTACCCGGTTGTTGAGCGTCCGATCGTCCACCTTTGAAGTAGCCGGCGGCGCCTTCAACAAGGTGAGTAGTAGTGGCGATGCCGCCGCCGGCCCGGTAATGCCCGGCAAAGTTTTCACCTAGGCTGCGGCGCGCGATCCCGCCCGCCGCGAGGGAAGCCCACGCCGGCGGCGCTTCCCTCACGGGGCGCCGCCATGTCGGCAACGAGGCGGGGAGGTTAGGGTCAGCGGATCCGAGCCCGGCTTTGCCCCAATCCGGAGACCCGATCCACCAAGGGAATCAACGCGCCGCCGAACCACCGTCGTCGCGCCGACATGGCCGGAAGGTGGGGTAGGGAGCCTCCAACGGTGGACGTCGGCCCCGGCCGCCGCCGCATCACGGACACACCATGCGGGGGATGGGTGGAGGAACGGAGGAGAGGGGGGAAGGGGCGGCGGGCGTGCGGTGGAAGCCACCTGCGCCGCTCTTGGAACGCCGCGATCGCATTCAAGCCATGGCCTCGGGCGCCGCCCGATCGGAGGAGTCCATGGCTTCCCCGAAGGCCTCGCCGTCACCATCATCGGGCCGGCATGGCTTCCCCCGGCCTTCCCTCCGGCGGGCGGCGAGGGAGATGAGTTGTGGAGGAAGATCTGGCGGTCGGGCGGATTCCGTCATGAGTCGCCCTAGGGCGGGGGTGACGCGGACGCGCTCGAGAAACGAGTCCCGGCAGCGGGTGGGTAGCTTATGCAACTACACTCCCGCTGCCCGCTTTAAGCCGAAAGTGGACACGTTTTTTTTTTTTTTTTTTTTTTTTTTTTTTTGAGCAAAGCCGAAATATATCTTTATTTGTTCGATCTCTTAATGAAATCTTATTAATTGGATTCCCGGTGTTTTAATTTATTCCTCAGTAAGAGGTAGAAGAAGTAGCTAGATAGCTAATTAATTAATTATTAGTTGGGCCATATATTATATATACCATGTTTCATCATATATATAATTATTTATTATATTTCATATATGTTATAATGGAAATGCAGAAGTTTGTGTTTCTAGAACTCCAGAGGTGATTTCATCTGTACTGAGGCCATACTTGGCAAGTACAGTTGATGGGAAGCAGGCACAAGTCGTTCGGAACCCAAATTTCTTACTTAATTTTATTACTAGCTACTATAGTACTCCCTCCGTCTCAAAATAAACGACGTTTTGGGTTTTTCGTGCCACAAGTTTGACTCAATGTGTAGAAAATACGTAGAAGATTTAAATCTCCAAATAAATTTGTTAAAAAACTAGATCAAAAGATCTTTCCAATGATACTAATTATGTAATATAAATTTTAATCCTATTTTAATATATAATTGCCGGCAGATGTTTTCGAAAGTTTAAAAAACGTCGTTTATTTTGGGACGGAGGGAGTACAATGTAAAAATTCGTCATATATACATTGAGCCCATGTTTTAAATAGCGGGCTATGAAAAATAGTGTCGGGCTTTTTTACGGGCGCTATTGGGCGCTATAGCACCATATAGCGCCGCTTATTGTCAGCTTATAGCGGCGGCTACACGATAGCGGTGGTTCTTCGCCGCCGCTATAGCGTGAATAGCGGCGCGAATAAGCGCCAATAGCGTGCAATAACGGCACAATAGCGACAATAGCGGCGCAATAGCGCCAATAAGCGTAAATAAGCGTGAAAAAAGTGCAATAGCGTCGCGGGCAGATTGATTCTAGCCGCTATAGCGCTATATTATAGCCGCGCTATTTAAAACGTGGCATTGAGCACATGTCAAGAAAGCTATCTAACTATAGCTAATACATTTTCTTAACCTGCTTCAGGTGATGGCACTAGGGGATGGAGAAAACCATGCTCTAGCTCTGTGAGGTGATAAAGTCAGTGGCGGACGTCATCGGCGCAAGCAACGATGAAAACGACAAGGCATAGGCCATTTACAAATACCTCTCGATCGATATCGAAGATCACCAGCGGAGCCAAGGGGTTCTCGTAGGGGCCACCCCCTCCCAACATCACGTCAAATTTGTTTTATGAAATATATAATTTAATAGTCTGCATTATAGAAATACAAATAAAACTTTTGCCATATTTTTTTTTCATAAATTTTAACAACAAAGTCACACAAATTCATAAATTTTATTTGGACAAACCTTTACGTATTTTTTTTTTGGCTCTGCCATGGTCAATCTACCACGGAAAGAACAATGTGCATAGTTAAGTGTTAAATATTGAGTAAATTTGGCATGATACCCGTGGCAACAAAGCCGCTCCCGCCCGGCTTTCAGCTTCTACGAGCCTCCGCTTTGCTCCGTCAAAACTATCCTTTATAATGTGCAACTAAACTTGAGACCTATCTAACAGTCTGGACTCTCCTGGGCAGGATCGTCCCGTGCCCGGGCCGGAACCAAACACCAGACGTGTCCCGGCCAGAGGCCACAATCTCTCTCAGTTAATGGGCCAGGCCAGAACCTCTGTCAGTTGATGGGCCGAGGCCCATGGGTGTTTGAATGTCACAGGGGCCCACACAGACACATCAAGTGTGCTTGCTTCAGTTCTCGGTGCAGCGACAAACTCATCAAAATGTCCGAAGCACAAAGCATGCAGTGCAGGCCTGAAAGTACATAGAGCCATGCAGAGAATGGTCAAGAGGAGGACCATTCGTTTTGCTGCTTTGCAGTAGCATCAAAGTGTTGCAGAGATGAGTGCAGACGAAAACAAGTGCAGGGAGAGTTGAAGTAGTACCAGCGAGTGAATGTTTCTTCAGATGCCGCACTTGATAGGGTTCTCTGGTGTCTACTGCTCAATTGAGGTGATGATATTCAGAATTTCATTCGTATCATGTCTTCCATGTATGAATATAAAAATATCGCTGGAGCCTGGATCCAAGGCTTGGAGTCCTGCAGAAGCTTTCGAGAGATATGTACGCAGTCTGAATGTCTGACCAGGGCCGGCCCTGAGATTTTTGGGGCCCAGGGCAAGACTAAAGACCGAGGCCCCTTAGAATAGATGTGCATATATTTTTAAAGCATATCCAATAGTTCAAAATTATAGACAAATAGGGAGCGGGATTTTTACGTCAACGGATATATAGATGAAATCTTTTTTTTTTTTCGAGACCACGCCGTTGCACGTATTTCATTAAGCGGGATAAAGTTAAATCAAAGTACAACAAGTAAGGCCCGGTAACCACCGGTTACCAGAACACCACCTATTTTCTACTTTGGATACATCCGTGGTGATTACATTGTAAAGAAATTTTTGTGGCGCCTAGAAATAAGAACAGAAATGCTATTCTCCCACTGCCGCATAGAGCGAAATCTTTTAAAATACATTTTTTATATAATGGTTATCATCCTTCTCGATGTCCAAATTCTTATATATGGTAAGGCCTTGCTATCGTGATTAGTAGTACTCTTGTTTGCTTCTAGAGTAATAATTATTGATTCATCTGATCTTTCCCGGTGTTTATATATATTGTTTTAAAAATATATATTGATGTGTCCTCTACCTGATCACTTAGTTTCGCTCTTTTTCATTGTCTAACTACTAACAACACGTCATTTATATAAGATGTGTGCTAGTATTTTTAAAATACATTTAGTAAGTAAAAACTATGAAAAGCACAATGACGTTATTCCAAAAATAGATGGCATGCATATAGTTGCAACAGTCTATGTGGCACACCCTGGGGTATGAGCATGCATGTAGTTAATCACAAATTCTTTATAGAAAAAATTGTCACACATGGGTAAATTTTGATGGTGAGCGTGGATGAGTCCATGCATAGAACCGAACCATGCAGGGGCCCTTGATGGCTCGGGGCCCAGGGCGGCCGCCCCATTCGCCCGCCCCCAGGGCCGGGGCGGTCTGACAGAGATATGCCACATGTGTCGTTCACTGCAAGTGCCAGACGAAGATTCTCTCATTTCTGTTTCATTTTTACAAATAGGCAGACATGGAGGAGTACCGCACAAGTATATGCCCGGTTCAGGCTAATTTCAGCTGAAAATATCGTGTGACACAGACTGACACCAGCGAACATGCAAAATGTCCAATACAAAAGGATCATTATTATTCCAAGTGCCAACCCCGGCAAGGAAACGAAAATGGCTCGGCAGATTATCAGCAGCATGGATTTTGATTGGAAATTCACAGAAGGACATTGTTGCGGTTGGTTAAGTGTCTGAACCAACAAATATGTTGCCCGGGCAAGTGCAAGACAGCTGTTGATTGCAACACTCTGATCTGAGACGTTTCAGATGTTCAGCTGGCGTCTTCAGTGACATCAACATTGCTGCCAGCAAGATCATGGAACTGAACAATGTTTTCATTTCATTCAAGATCATAATTCCATTTCAGTCAAGAACCGAGAAATATTGGAAGACTTTAATTTGGTGTCACAGAACTGAGCATTGTTTTCACCTTTATTCAGTCAACAAAATATGTAGGGAAAACAAACAAGGTACGCCATGACTGTACGTGTGCCATCCCACACTAACGAGACATGCATGGTGCGGCAGACTCAGGTACGCTGCCAACTCTGCAGTTGTGCGCCATCCCGCACATCTTCAAGTTGGCACCACAAACAACAAAACAGCACACTACATATATAAGAGCGTGGGGTAGCTCCATGGCTCTGCCTGCCTGTCCCCGGAGGCTGCAAAGCCGGCGTCATTTCACCTATCAACAAGTAATGAACATTGATCAGCAAAAGGAATACTCTCCAAAACTGAAAATGCAAATGGAACTGCAAGCTGTAGCGCCTTGCTGATGGGCATTCAGAGAAAAGAAAAAACATTTAGAAACACTTAACATTATTACGATTGCATAACTGACTAATAAGATATTTCTTATGGCTGGCTCTCCGGAGGAGGCACTGGACCCGGATACGAGTGCTACCTTTGTGATCAAGACCCGGATACCATCGACCACATCATCACCTCCTGCTCCTCCAAACACATCTGGTGGACCATCCTAGCGACGCTTGGAGTTGACGCCTCACGGTGGGTGGGGATCCATCCTCGGCGGTGGGGCGATGGAGACGGAGATGGCACGAGAGAGAAGAGGAAGGGCGCTGAGACAACCTCTTCGCCCTGGTGGCATGGGAGCTTTGGAAAGATAGAACGCGAGATTCTTCCAAAACGAAGCGGCCACTAGCGCAATTCATCGCCAAAATCAAGCGGATCGCCCGACCTATGGATAGAGGTGGGGCACGCCATCTAGGAGAATTAGCAAGCGGTAATTGTCATGTGTAAACCGACAAGGGAGGCAAAGTGCCTATTGTAAATTTTACCCTCTCAAAAGCTGGCGCCCGTGCGCGATGTAAAAAACTCTTCTTCTTAAATACTCCCTCCGTCCCAAAATAAACGACGTTTTGGGTTTTCGTGCCACAAATTAACTCGATTTATAGAAAATACGTAGAAGATTTAAATCTCCAAATAAATTTGTTAAAAAACTAGATAAAAAGATCTTTCCAATGATACTAATTATGTAATATAAATATTAATCCTATTTTAATATATAATTGCCGGTAGATGTTTCTCGGGAAGTTTAAAACGTCATTTATTTTGGGGACGGAGGGAGTACAAAGATACCCAAATCGTTTGCGTATTCAAGAAAAGAAAAGACTAGTAAGATATAATCCTCTAACAAAGAAAACAGGATACATATATACAGAAGTTTAATCCGCTACCTTTTGGATCATAATTTATACACCGCAAGAAGTGTCATACCTACTATCACTAGTAGCCTTTCTTCAGCGGCTGCTGCACTTCCTTCAACTTTGGGCAGTTTTCAATCCACACTTTTGGTATGTGTGCAATGCCTTCAGGTGCACCAATTGATACAAGGTCTTCACAATTCCTAACCTGCAATTCCTGGAGTGACTTAAGATTATTGGTCCACATGCCACGAGGAATGTCCTCTATGTGTTTGCATTTATCCATCTTTAGTGATTTGAGGGATGTGAGCTTCTCCATACACCTAAGAAGCCAGGCAGATAAATCCCCACAATCATTTAGGGTGAGCTCCTGTAGGGACGATGGTAACACTATTCCATTTTCCCATTTGAGACGTGGACAGATCGAAATGGACAAGCTCTTCAGAATAGGCCAAGACCCATTAAGAGTCTCTAGCTCATTGCAGGATCGAATGGTTAGGTCAGTGAGCCACGTGAGCTTTTCTCCATTGAATGTTAATGATGCCAGATGGTAGGTTGATAGATGAAAAGTGGTCAGGGAAGAGCAATCAATATCATCTCCAAGATTCCCGAAATCTTGCAAAGAAAGTTTCTTTAGGGACGGAGCCTGCAGATGTTGTGAGTTGATCGTTGGACACCAGCACACATCCAGGTTCTTCTAGGGAAGGCAAACCCCCAAACCTTTCTACTGGTACGGATACCAAACTTGTGCAATCTATAATCTTAATTTTCTTGATGGCAGGCATATAAGCTGGCTCTAGAAATTGTTCAAGGCTTGATAACCTCGGGCAGTTAAAAATTTTTATCTCTGTTAACGATGAGAAAATGGTAGGACCATCAGAACCATGAAACCAACTTGGAAGGTATTCACCTGGATAACATCTGACCCTCACAGATTTGATATCGGTGGGAGGGTGTAATGCTTCAAACACTTCTATCTCATTGTGCACTTGAGGTACTGGTGAAAGTTTTATCTCTTTAGACCAATCGAGTTAGTATAAAAGTATCCTCCTTCTTCATAAGTTCAATTTTTGCTGCCTGATCCTTGCTTATTTCAGACGGGTTATGTATACACAAACTCCCGGTGATCAGATTATAATTATTTAGCTCTCTAGCATCAATCATAAGACCTTGCGATTCAAACTTTTGTAGATTGATCAGATTACTAAAGCCTTTCGGTATTACTCTGATTCTGCATTTCCTAGCACTTAATACCTGCAGATTATAGAGGTGACAGAATGTGGCAGGAAGGCTATAAAAAACGCAAGCGTCAGAGATTTTAAGGTACCGAAGACTCTTCATGTTGCTAATACTATCTGGCAACCCTGACATAGAGATAGAGGCACAGACCATGATGCGCATGCGCAAAAGTTCGGCACACCATTTCTCCATCACTTTATTTCCGATTTTACCCTTCAAAGACATGTTGCAAAGTAGGGTGCGCAACTTTGTTTGGTTGCATAGCCTCTTTAAGTCAGACCACTCAATATCTCGCTTCTCGAGCACCGATAGATGACGGACCTTCCGAGGAATCCTTTCAAGATCCTTTTTCTTTTTTATTATGAAGGAATCGTCCTTTGAAACCAGTTGTGACATGTCATGTATCAAATCATGCATTACATATTTCCCACGAAGTTTTGAAAAAATGACAAATGTGCAAGTTCTTCAAAGTATTCGCAAGCGGTTTTTGAAGTGGAATGTTACATCGAGGTTCCACAAAGCCTTACGCCACCCAAATTTCTGCTAAATCTTCCTTAACAAAGCGTAATCTTTTTGGGTACGGCCTGAGAATGAGAAGCATCTCTTTAAATGGAATGGTAAATAAATATAGCTCAATAGAAGAGCGGCATAATTTCGGTGTCCTCTTGTCACGTGCTCCCGAGAGCTGGTCGCTAAGAATCATATTCCAATGTTCGGGTCAAAGCTCATTCCTAGCGATCGTCAAGGGTTTTTGCGGCTAAAGGAGAGCCTTTCAACCTTGGGAGTATTTGCTCACAAATGCTTTCCAACTCAGGACTATTGTTGGAGCTATCAGAACCAAATACACATAGTTTGAAGAAATTCTGAAACACATTATCCTTCGGGCCCTTTAATAGAAAGGGATCCATCGTCCGCACTATATTAGCAACCTTTTCAGACCTTGTTGTGACAAGCATCATGCTCCCCTCAAGTACATGTTCAAAAGGTGCATAGAACTTCTTCCAAAGCTCACGATTTTCAGCCCAAACATCATCAAGAACAACTAAAAATCTTCTCTTGTTCGGGGCCCTTTGCAAGATAAACACGAAGAGAGTCCAAATTATTCTTCATCGTTGCTTTCCCGAGAAAATTGTTCTATGGCCTCTTTAGTTAACCTCTTGACATCAAAATCATCTGAGACACAAATCCAAACTATTGAATCAAAGTGTTTTTTCACTTTTGGATGGCAACATATATTTTGGACCAAAGTAGTTTTTCCAACACCTCCGATTCCAACAATGGGCAAAACTGGAACACTTGATATTGTAGCTTCAGTATTGTCACTTCTTGTTCTCTTGCGTGTGGAAGGACCCCTGCTATTATTTCGGTACACCAAGAAGACTAATCAGCGTCTTTATTTCATCATCACGACCAAATATCTTTGCCTCAACGGAAAAAGATGAGGTCTCGGGCCTGACTGATCTGTCAAACCGCGGACGAGTATCTTGATCTATGCCAAATCTCTTAAGCAGCCTAGACAGAGTGTCTAACCTCTCATTGATGTGATTCAATTTTTTGAAGTTGCCTTGAATGGAATCATGAAAGAGTTCCATTGAAGTCGCACTGCCCTCATTTTTAACCTTCCTCTCATAGTTTCTTAAAACGTCCACAATGTCTTCAGCATCATACACGGCAGCCTTAAGTTCTGGAAGGAGCTCTTCCACACACTTCTCATGGATCTTCCATTCTGCTCGATCAATTAAGTCACGCATCACAGGTAGAGTAGCCTCAATACCTTGAAGAGAAGTCTGCAATTTCAGTAGAACATCTTCTCTAAGTTCTTGATTTTCTACTCCATTCGAACGGGATTGCAGAGATCCAAGCCATTGGAAAAAAGTGACAGACTCATTGAAGCCACTAATGGCCTCAACAACTGCTCTTATGCTGCTTATGATCATATTGACTTGACTCGTGAAGATTTTTGCAGTCCTCCTCTGTGCTGGACAAATAGTAGAATTACCGAAAATGAGAAAGGTGCATCTCTTGTGGTAACGTTTTAATGCTAATTAATTTTTATTGTATTTATGACAAGCCAGTTGATGCAGCAAATAATTTATCAATATATTCTTTCCGTAATTGGAAACAATGGAACAACCTTAACAAAAGACAATAGTGGGTGTGAAAATGCAGCTTATGCTTTACAATTTTTTTTTTATGTCAATATAGATCAGAGTAATGTCAAAGTGAAACATGCCAGTGGATCATGCATAGCAATACACAGAGGATACTTGGTGATGTCTTGTTGGATTACCTTGTTATTGCAGGATTGGTGTCCTTGCTATCTTTCACCGTAACCAACCTTATGCACATTCCAAAACAGAGGGGATCGTTTATATCGGTGCCCGATCTGGTGACTACGGACAAGCAAGTATTTTCCTGTCATTTCGTGTGTTAAAAGAAAAAAAAAGTCAGAGATCGAGTTTGTAAAGGCCGAACTGAGAGTCATCAGCTTACTGCTTACATGATGGATTCCAACGTGGATCTTGGGAGCAGATCTGGCCTTGATCGTACAGTACTTGAAGGAATCTTGACAACTAGCTATCTGACGATATTTGGTTCCGGCGTTGCTTCCAGAGATGGCTTCGGAACAGGAGTGGTCTTGGCGATCCGGCCCGTTCCCAGATCTTGCCCCCACCACACACCCTCCAACCTCAATCGACCGGACGGGCCGGGTCGCCCCGCTTGGACGCCGTCACTCACTAGTGTGCTGTCCAGGTCGCAGCCTCGCAGAGGAGAGAGAGGGCATGTTACTTGTTACACCTGGGAGTGAGAGAGGAGAGTGAAGGAGTGGAATGCATCAGGGTGTTTAATAACAAAGGCGCGTCGGCGCCGGAGACCGAGCAGATCGGCTGCCAGGCCCAGAACTGGAGAAAAATGTTCCGAGTTCGGAAAACAAATGTGTTTGGTAGAAAAATGTTCTAGGTCGACAAGGACATCGAACAAACTTCCATGCTTCTAGTAAGAAGAATTATGTTCCATGATTTTCCGCAAATACAAGGAGAAAGTAGAAGACGACGGAATGCCGACGGTGTTCCCGAGGTCGAGGCCGCGTTGCTGCAGGCCGGCCGTATGTGAAGGCTGCCTTTTTTGACCGAATGTGAAGACTGCCTCGCCGCCCGCGATGCTTCCAATGTCAGCTCAGACGTAGTGCCGCTGGCATATGTATATAAATAAACAGCAACTTGCCAATCCAATTGGTCCATATATAAATGAGAAAATTAGCTACTTGTCATTAGGTCCAGCACCAGACGACGTCTAAGCTGACGACGTAGGTAGAGTCGCGGACCAGATATAGTCGTCCTGTTCGGAATGAGCTAGAGGGTTGATTTCCAAACTGCTAGCAATTTTTTTTTTTTGAAATATCCGGTTTCCCGGTTTGATTAATTAAGTGAAAGAGCAGCAATAGTTGTTACACGCACCAGAGGTGCATCCCATCTCAGCCTAGGCTTCGATGGGTTTAGAAGTTCATAGCTGACTACTCGCTGAAGGGATTTACAACAGATGTTTCACGCAGCGCCTTGCAGCCTGCAATAGCCCACTGACTAGCCATTTCTCTGATGTCTACCATCACTCCTGACGGCGGTTTTCTTTCATCTCTGAAGACTATTGCATTCCTCCTGTTCCATATGCTCCACAGCGTTAAGATTGCTAGGGAGTGCGCCTTTTTGCCTCCTATTCGCATTGCTTGACAGAAACACTCAATGAGGTCCGGCTTGGCTTCCCAGGTAGACGGGTGCATGCTCGGACAGTCGCTCCACGCAGCAACGCACTCCCAGATCTCCAGGGAGAATGGGCACTCAAAGAAGAGGTGTTGTGCCGTTTCCAAGCTTCTTTCACACAAAGCACAAAAATAATTGTTCTGCCATTGCCTTGCCTGTAGACGCGCCGCTGTCCAAAGCCTGTTTTGCAAGAGAAGCCAGAGGAAGAACTTACATTTTTGTGGAGCCCATGCTTTCCAAATCAGATCAGGGAAGGTGGAGTGAAGGTGTCCGGCAAACTGGATGTTGTACGCAGACTTGGCTGAGTACTGTCCTGAACTCTCTAGGGTCCAAACGATGGAATCATCCTCTGTATCCAACTGCTAGCAATTAGATCTTGTATGTTGTATCTAAACGAACCCACTAGTATGAACTTGTGTTTTGTTCAGGGACGAAGTGCACTTTGGTTTGCAGGTATAGGAAGGGATGCGATGAACTAACCGTGCTCTTTGAGGCATTCCGTCGTGCATGTTGTAAGCAAGTACCAACGCTCTCACAACGCCCTCATGCATGTTGCACTGCGCTCGACGTCGACGTCCGCCGTGCCGCCCGACAAATAAGGCAACCTGCGCCCACGTTACAACAAGCAAGCAAGGCTTCTTCTATCTGTGGTTTGATGCAAGCAAGCTGCCCGCACACGCTTACCTGCTCAGCCGCCGACGCGGTCGCCTGGAACGGATCGTCCTTGCCGCTGGGCGCTGGCCCGCGGCAGCTGCTCGCCCGACGTGCGGACGCTCGCTCGTGGCTGCTTCTCGATCGAGCGGGCCACTCCTCTCTCTGCCTCGGAGCTTGCATCGCATGGGCCGACCTCTCTGGACGGCCCATTAGCTAGCGTGGCACAAGCCTGATACTGACACTACGATGAGCATGCAGAGCTCTCTTCCCTTCCATCATATCCTTGTCTCCTCCCTCCATGCAGTAGCAGAGTGGTAGTAGATCCATTCAGAGAATGTTCAAGAGGAACAGTTCAAAAGCTGGGACGACAGGGTACTGTGATGTCTACTCCTCACTTTTCCTGTGTGCTGGCATTCAGATCATGTCTGTCAATTTCAGCTTGTGAAGGAGGAGTACTGCATAAAGATGCCAGGTTCGTCAGGCCAATTTCTGCTTGTATAGCAAAATAAACATTTGTAGTACTAGCATCATTCATCTCACTGTTCAAAAACTATTATCGTGACACTGACACCAGTGAACATGTGAATGTCCTATCAAATTGAAAGGATCATTCCAAGTGCCGATCCAGGAAAAGCTAGGCGACGACAATGGCTCGACACATTATCAGAAACATGCATTTTGCTGGAAATGCACAGAATAGAAGAACATTTGGTTGGTCAAGTGTCTGATGAATCAATAAATATGTTGCCCGGGTAAGAATCACAGAGAGTTGTTGGTTGGAAACACTCTGATCTGAACACGTTTTCAGATGTTCAGTTGTGGAATCAGTCTGATAGAGAACTGACACAACACAAGGATATGCAACCTTCATGATAGCTTCAGTATGTGCAGGAAGACCACAGGTCGCTACCCCTGCAACGCCAACTGCTCTCAGGACTGCATCAACCGGATGCTGCCGCCGGCGGCTCCGACGACGGTACCCGCCGACTGCCAGGACATCTGCCTCATGGGCTTCTGCGGCTCCATGGAGGTCGCTGACGACGGTGAGGCCAGCTAGCTTTCTAGTAGAAAGCAGCTTCCTGCTTCTTCTTCTTCACAATAATCTGACAGTCATGCATGCATATAGCTGATAATCTCCTTTCTCTAAATGAATGGAATCAATCTGATCGTTTGCTTTGAATTAATGTTGGATTTCAGGAGCCATGGCTGGGGATGCCGAGGCGTGTGTCGCTGACTGCACCAAGAACCTCGGTGCCTTTGCACCAAGTGCAGCCAAGATCAACAACTGATGCATCAGCATATGCATCTGAGCGTGGCTTGAGAGTTGAGAGTAACAGACAGAGTTCCATTCCATCAGTGTAATGCAATAACCAAATGTATAACCGATGATATATTATATATAGTAACAAATCTCAATAAATAATCACTCATATTACATTTTTACTGAGTGGTTCTATCATTAATCACGCATGTGCAGCGAAAGAAATCAAACAGTATACTGTGGGAATTCTGATGCAGCGAACATATTATTTCACTATGTTCAGAAACCAAAAGCCTGCTTTGAAACTCAGGACAAAATGGTATGCTCCACACCCCTCTAACTATGCTCTGAAAAAGACACATTTTGCTTGCATATCAGAGACTACTGACAGTCTGAATGATCGATCCATTATCAGTTAGTTGGGTTCAATGAAAAAACACCGTTTGCTTGCAACTTTGCAACAATCATCATACAGAAAAAAAAAATTGAAGCCTACTCGTCAGCACAAGCGCTGTGCCCCTGTATCCATTAGCACTTAGCAGTTAGCAATGATGGCATTACCATCTACAAACTACAGGAGTAGTTTCTCTGGCTTACAAAGCACACATTGGTCTTCGTTCAATGGATAGCTCACCAGCCACCGGGGTCTTGCAGACATTGGGCATGCATGGATCCTGGGTTCACAGGCAGGCATCTCCAGCTCCAGCAAAGTCAACATTGGTTACTGCCCGCAACATGTGCATTCCATTCAAGAACCGAAAAATAAAGGAAGACTTTTAGTGTCACGTCTGAGCAGTGTTTTCTCCTTTATTCATTCAGCAAATATATAGGGTAAACAAAAAAAGGGTTTTGATCTGCATCATGCATGATCCACCGTGATTTTATACGTGTGCCATCCCACACGCACGGACAGGGCATATATAGATGCATGGCTACAGAGGGGGAGAGGCTCAGCCGCGCGCCAACTCTGGCGTTGTGCGCCATCCCGCACATCTTCAAGTTGGCGCCACACAACTCGGACTCAAAAACACAGTAGCCACGATGCGAATGCAGAGCATCGCCTGGCCACCCTACTGACATAGTACATGCCACGGTCGACAACACAGAGAGAGTGGCCAACAGTACATACCGGAAGAACGGAAAAAAAGAAGGAAAACGTCCTTAATTAATATAGCTAAACAAACAACAAAAGACGTACACACAGTAGGTGATCTCAAGGGGTAGCTCCATGGCTTTGCCTGCCTGCGCCTGTCCCCGGTCGGAGGCAGCACAACCACCGTCATTTCACCTATATCATCAAGTAGAGAACGTTGGTCAGCAAAAGGACTACTCTCTAAAACTGAAAATGTAAGTGGAACTGCAAGCAGTAAGCATAGTGCTGAGCATTCAGAGTTACTGGAGAGTGGAGACAGAAAAGAGACTTTCAAAAAATAACTAACAGGATTAGGATCACATAACTAGCTAGTAAGATATAATCTAATCTAACACACGATGACAGGATACATACACATACAGAGGTTTTATACGTAAGTGTCCTAAGACTACAATTTGGATCGTAGTTTATACCGCAAGAAGTGTCATACCTACTCGCATTAATCAAAGCCTCTCCGCAAGGGCTGCTGTACTTCCTTCAACTTTGGGCAGTCAGAAATGCCTACTTTTGATATGTGTGCAATCGCTTCCGGTCCACCAATTGATACAAGGTCTTCACACAACCAAATCGATAATTCCTGGAGTGATTTGAGACTACTGCTCCACAGGTCACGTGGAATGTACTCTATGTGGTTGCAGTGAATCATCTTCAGTGTTTCGAGGGATGTAAGGTTCTCCAAGCACCTCATAGAAAAATAACCACAACTTTCTAAGTAGAGATGTTGGAGGGACGGTGGTAACACTATTCCTTTTGCCCATTTGAGATGTGAACAGTACCCAATGGTCAAACTCTTCAGAATAGGCCAATTTCCATTAAGAGTATCTAGTTCTGGACAGCCTTCAATGGTTAGGTCAGTGAGCCGCGGGAGCATTTCTCCATTGAATGTCAATGATGCCAGATGGTAGGCTGATAAATGAAAAGTGGTCAGGGAAGAGCAATCAATACCATCTCCAAGATTCCCAGAATCTTGCAAAGAAAGTTTCTTTAGGGAAGGGGCCAGCAGATGTTGTGAGTTGATCATTGGACAATTGCACACCTCCAGTTCTTCAAGGGAAGGCAAACCCCCAAACCTTTCTACTGGTACGGATACCAAACTTGTGCAATTTCTAATCAGCATTTTCTTGATGGCAGGCATATAAGCTGGCTGTAGAAACTGTTCAAGGCTTGATAACCTCGGGCAGTCTATAATTGTTATCTCTGTTAATGATGATAAAATGGTAGGGACATCAGAATCATGAAACCAGCTTGTAAGGTATTCACCTGGATAATGTTCGAGGCACAAAGAACCATGAAACCTAGCATCAATCTTAAGAACTTCTGATTCAAACTTTTGTAGATTGACGAGATTACTAAAGCCTCTGGGTATTACTTTGCATTTCCTAGCACTTAATAGTTGTAGATTATAGAGGTGACATAATGTTGCAGGAAGGCTATCAAAAAGGCAAGCATCAGAGATTTTAAGGTACCGAAGATTCTTCATGTTGCTAATACTATCTGGCAACCCTGACTTAGAGATAGATGCACAGACCATGACACGCATGCACAAAAGTTCAGCACACCATTTCTCTATCACATTATTGCCCTTTTTACCCTTCAAAGACATGTTGCAAAGTAGGGTGCGCAATTTTGTTTGCTTGCATAGATTCTCTAAGTCAGACCACTCAACATCTCCACTTTTGAGCACCGATAGATGACGGACCCTCTGAGGAATCCTTTCAAGATCCTTTTTCTCTTTTATTATGAAGCAATCGTCACTTGAAACCAGTTGTGCCATGTCATGTATCAAATCATGCATTACATATTTCCCACGAAGATTCTGAAAAATGACAGATGTGCAAGGTCTTCAAAGTACTTGCAGCCAATTTGTTGAAGTGGAATGCTACGTTGAGGTTCCACAAAGCCTTCTGCCACCCAGATTTCAGCTAAATCTTCCTTTACAAAATTGTAATCTTTCGGGTACACAGCGCAGAATGAGAAGCATCTCTTTAAATGGAACGGTAAATACATGTAGCTCAATCGAAGAGCTGGCAAAATATCGGTGTTCTCTTGTTCAAGCTCCCATAGCTGACTATTAAGAATCATATTCCAATGTGCTGGGTCAAGGCTCGTTCCTAGCAGCCGTCCGAGGGTTTTTGCAGCTAAAGGAGACCCTTGCAACTTTGGGAGAATTTGTTTACCAATCCGTTCTAATTCAGGATTAATGGTAGAGCTATCAGATCCAAATACACATAGTTTGAAGAAATTCTGAAAGATACTGTCCCTCAAACCCTCTAATGGAAAGGGATCCATCGTCCGCACTATATCAGAAACCTTTCCAGACCTAGTTGTCACAAGCATCATGCTTCCCTGAAGTACATGTTTAAAAGGTGCATAGAACGTCTTCCAGAGCTCCCTATTTTCATCCCACATGTCATCAAGGACAATTAAGAATCTTCTGTTGTTGAGTCTATCTACAAGATCAGCTTGAAGAGAGTTCAAATTATCCTTGGTCGGCACTTTCCCAGAAAATTGTTCTATGGCCTCTTTAGTTAACCGCTTGACATCAAAGTCATCTGAGACACAAATCCAGACTATATCATTAAAGTGTTTTTTCACTTGTGAATGGCTGCAGATATTTTGGGCCAAAGTAGTTTTTCCAACACCTCCAATTCCAACTATGGGCAAAACTGGCACACTCTCTATTACTGTTGCTTCATTGTTATCAAGCGTAGCACAGACTTGGTAGCTTGCTGACGAATGGATTACACTTCTTTTCCTCTTAGGTCTGGAAGGATCCCTTCTATTATTATTTACCGATACACCAAGCTATCTAATCAGCTCCTCTATTTCATTATCACGACCAAATATCTTTGCCTCAGTGGGAAAAGAAGTGGTCTCGGTCTGACTGATCTGTCAAACCGCGGAGTTGCTTGACGTAAAGCCCATTCTCTCGAGTTGCGTACAAAGATTATCTAGTCTCTCCTTGATGCGATTCAATTTTTTTCATGTTGCGTTGAATTTCATCTTGAAATATTTTAGTGCCCGGTTCTGATGAGGTTGTACTGCCCTCAATTGCTGCCTTCAGTTCATAGTATCGGAAATACTCAAGAAGGTCTTCTGCATCATACATGGCAGCCTTAAGTTCTGGAAGGAACTCAGCCACACACCTCTCATGGCTCCTCCACTCTGCTAGATCAATAAAGTTGTGCATTGTAGGTAGAGCATCCCGAAGGCATTGAAGAGAGCTCTTCAACTTCAGTACATCATCTTCTTTAGGTTCTTGATCTTCTGCTCCATTTGAATGGGTTTGCTGAGATCTAAGCCATTGGAAAAAAAGTGACACACTCATTGAAGCCAGAGATAGCCTCAATTGCCTGTTTTATGTTGCTTATTATGCTCATATTGACTTGAGTGAACATTTTTTGCATTCCTCTGTGCTGGAGATACAGTAGATTAATGAACGTCAGAAAGGCATATCATGTGGTAACATTTTTATTCTATAATTAAATGTATAGTTATTTCAAAAAATAATTAAATGTATAGCTATGAATTCAGTTGATGCTGCAAATATTTTCTTGATATATTCTCTCCTAGAAACAAAGCAGCCACAACTGAGTTGATAGAGAATAAAATAGAACCAGACACTGCAATGTTTACAATAGAGACATTACTTCACAAGATATTCATATAGTTTAATGGCAATTGGGAAACAATGGACAGCTGTACAGGAACAAAAAAAAAAAAAAAGATGGTGGATGCAAAATGCAGCTATGTTTTACTCTGATTTTTTATGTTTAGATAAATCATAGTAGTGTTAAAAGAGAAACATGCGAGCGGATCATGCATAATACGCTGGATAATTAGCGATGTCTTAGTGGATTACCGTATTATAGCTGGAGTTTCCGCATTCCAAAACAGAGATGATATTTCATATAGGGACCTGATCTGGTGACTGCAGGGATGTGGTTTTTCCATCATTCACCTGTCATTTCGTTTGTTAAAAGAAAAAAGTCAGAATGCTTGCAAATCCGAATGTAAAGAGAGTCGTCAGCTTACTGCTTACAGGATGGATTCCAAAGTGGATCTTGGGAGGGAGCAGATTAGTTGGCCTCGATTGTACAGTGCTTGAAGGATCTTGACAGACAAAATTTGGTTCCGGCCTTCCTTCCTTGCAAATGACGGCTGGGGTTGGACAATTCTGTTCCCAGCCGGCCAGCCCCCACACACCCCCCAACCCCAATCGAGCGGACGGGCTCGCCCCGCTTGACGCCGTCTGCGCTGGTCGCAGGGGAGAGGGAACATTGTTTCATCATCCATCTTCAGGAGGAAAAAAATGTTCCAAGTCTGGAAAAACAAATGTATTTGGTAGAAATATGTTCTAGGTTGAGAAGGACATCCAACAAACTTCAATGCATCAGTAAGGGGATTATTTTCCATGTTATTAGAGAGAGAGAGAGAGAATCTAAGACAAAAGGGAAATGTTCAGCTCCACCACAAAATTGTTTGTTTAGGAAACAAATTATATCTGAAGATGACCCATGTCCTATATGAAGAAAGAAAGCAAGATATTTTTGCGCATAAAGCGGCCCCTCTGTATTTCAATTTCAGTTTCCGGTACAATTCCTCCTCTAATCAAGTCTGAGGACAAAAAAAAAATGCAAGATCATCGATCAATACTCTCCTTGCATTGCTTCTAGCTAGTAGGTACTGTAGTATCTTATCTAACATCGATTCAGAGAATCTTAGGGGGCCGAAGTGCCTGCACCATGGCCTTGATCGCCGCCGCCGCCGTGGTTCGTAGACGGCCAAAGCCTCAGCTCCACAAGCGATTCGTCGGTGCTGTGATCCACATCCATCGCCGCTGCCTCCCTCGCATTGACGAGATCCCCTGCCTCCAGCGGGAACAACTTGAGGCACTCGCCGCTGAGATCAACTCCGGGCGGCGGCAGGCGGCGGCGGAGCACTGGGATCATCCTGTCTCTGCCAAACGCCTTGACATCCCCAGGCGCCAAAGGAAACAGAAACAACGTGGCCGCCCCCCTGCTGCTGCTGCTGCTGCTGGAGATACACCTTGCCAAGGACGGAGTGCCAGCGGTTCTTGATGGCGTTGTCGGTGCGGCCCGGGAGGAAGCCCGCGATGGTGGCCCACTTGTTGGGGTACTTGTGGTAGTTGGCCATGATCTTGTCGTCCTCCTGCGCCGTGAAGGCCGTGGCGGTGTCGACGACGGGCTCAGGTGCTGGCACCAGCGGAGGCGGCACGACTTGGGGTTGCGCCCCGGCAGCGCCTCGCTAATGGCTGCCCAGTTCTGCGCGCCGTGCACCGCCACCTGCTGCTTCAGCACGGCGTCCTCCTCCGTGGTCCACGCCGACTTCTTCATCGCCACAGGCCTGCCATCGCCAGCCTCGGCCTCATCCGGAAGCGCCATTGATCGGATGTCGATCGTGCGCCCTCTTCCTCGTTTCTTCTATACCTACTATAATCTTCTTCTATATATATATCTATATATATCTATATGCTCTCGGTGACTACGACTCTATTAGGAAGTTACGAGTCCTGTCCGAGTCTGTCCCAAATTCTAATCTAAATACATTGGAAATCCAAATCCAAATCAGGCAACTCCACTCACGTTTCCTACCTTTCCCTACCGTAGCGGGCGACGGACGGGGACGGGGACGGGGACGAGTTGTGCCCGAGTCTGTCCCAAATTCTTGCCACCGACGCGGACGCGAACGGGGAGCCAGCCGCCGTCGCGGCCACGCGCGCGAGCGCCATCGCAGCCACGAGCGGGAGCAAGCCAGCCCGGCCGCGGGGCAAGGACGCGGCCAGACGCGGGGGCGGTCCTCCGCAGATGTCGTCCGATGCGGGCAGAAGTGGACGCGGCCAGACGCGGGGCATGGCTCCTAAGACGCGAGCTCCTCCGCCCGGCGCGGCTGCTCGGCCGCGCAGTTCCTCCGCCGGTCGGGGCTCGGGCGCGAGCGGGAGGGCGCAAACTCCGCCGCACCGCCAGCCGCCTGTCGCTGCTCCACCATCGCAGGGAGAGAGCGGAGACCGGTGGGAAAGAGGAAGGGAGTGCCGCCGCAGCCACTCGCTTGCCGTCCCGGCAGCCGAGCAACCAGTTCATGGCCATGGGTATCCTCCACATTTCAATCTCTCTAAAAGTCTTGATTTGGCAGACAGGAGCCCTGTCGCTGCTTCACATGATTGCAGGATGTAGAAAATTTATTCGTGGACCATGGACCCCACGTGGAAGCGTCGTACTTTTTTAACCAAAACCACGACCTGAGATTATACCTGACATATCTTTCTTTAACACATTTTCTTAATCTAACACTAATTTTTTATTTACTCTTTTTTTATTTTCACAATTCCTTATCACTGTGTCATATACACTTTTTTTTTTTTCTTATGTTTACAAGATGCTATGCTATTTTGCTTTTCTTATGTTTAAATGATACCGTGTCAATGACAGAGGGGAAAGTTTATGGGTGTTGTAACTCGGCATGCTCAGATGTGTAGTTTGATTTTTCATATTTGTCAGCCATTACAATTGGTAGATATAATAATCTCATATTACACATGCATTTATTTATTAGCTTTGATATTCAAGTGAAATAAGATTGTTTTTTTTATAAATTAAACAAAGATAGCTAGCTTTACATGTCCATAAAATAATAAATTAATCTTGTTGTGGTGTATGGACACGTGCTATTAGCATAAGTATACATTCCGGATGCGACTTGAGGCGTGTTTTGCTAGTATCAGTACACCTCTTTTTCTGCCTGCCGCCTGTCCGTCCGATTTTTCTGTCCGCCCAGGCTTGATTATCGATTCCATCCCGGCCACGGCTTGCGAAGCCAGGGTCCAAATCCATCTTACATAGCGCCAGCGTCCAAATCCATATATACGAAAAAGAACTACAGGTTGAATCGGCCCGCTCCCTTCTTCTAAGTCGGAGCTGTACAAAAGCCTACTCCTTCTCCCTCAAGGGCCGAGCCTGTGCTGCTGCCACCTCCGACTCCGAGCCCGCGCGAACACGACGGCGGACGAGCGCTGCAGGGTGATGAGTTAGGGTTGAGGAAGACTAGAGGAGGCCGCTGCCCCCTGGAAGTAGAGAGAGAGGAGAGCGGCGGGTTCCTGAGAGAGCCAGCGGCGTGACGGAGACGGGCGACCGTCAAGATGCGTTGCTACTTGCTGGGGAGGCGAGCCAACACTGTAGGAGCGGAGCGGGTGTGCGGCGCTGCGGCCAATCTAGATGCAGCATCGGGTAAGGTTCAGGTTCTTTTGTAATTTTTATTTATTGTTCTTTTTTGTTTTTCATTTTGGTGCCGAGTTCTGATTTGTTGTTTCTTGGAAGGTTTCCCGCTCTGTTTTTTTATTCAACACTAAGAACAGTATCCATCCCCTAATAGGCTAATATTAAAATCGAAGTCACACATGGTTTAATGAGACATTTTCACATTATTATCAAAATTATATTTTATTATTGATGTTATTATGGTCACCATAATAATATAAATTATAGCTTGGAATTTTATAGAAAGGATTAAACTTAAATAGATATATCATTAATGTTATAATTTTTTAAACATTTGATAGATTTTTTCACGTTATGCTATAAATAATTTATATCCTTATCGATGTAATTTGATTAAATAAATATAAAAATTCTATCCTTAATCTTTCGATCTATTTGATTAGAATTATAAAAATTATTATTGTAACGTAAATTAATTGATGGCCTAACTAATTAAAATATAAACTGAAATCTTGATCTGTTTTTTTTATCTCCCGTGGTGGCAACGCACGCGCATATTTGCTAATATAATAAACTAATAAAAAGAGAAAATTTCAGTACCATTTTTTTTTGTCTTTTTCTGCCCACCTATTCATCTTTTTTCTGCCCGCCTATACGATTCCTATACGTATATACAGAACCTGCTAGAGCGGAGGCCGTAGACGCCTGTAACTCTGCTTGGGCTACATGCGTGTCCGCTCCGGTCTCCGAGTACGGGAAGCCTTAGAAGCTGATGATCTCGAAGCTGAAGGATCTCGCCTGGGCGCCAGCAGAAGACGGAGAGGTACCTACTGCCTTGCTTTGCTTGCCTTCCGTACAATACCAAATATAGACTTTTTTTTTGACAAACATATACTAAATATAGACCGTGTCCTTTTACAATATCAAGGACAATGAGTACGGATCGTATCATAACAGAGCTCTATCTATCCAGCTGAGCTCTATCTATCTAGCTGATCGGAATCAAAACAGAGCTATATATATGAAAAATTACAGGACAATGAACTCTTCTCAGATATTGTTCATGAAAATCCTCCTGCCGATCCGCTCAGTTTGCATGCACGTGGTGACACGAATCAACTCGGTTTAGGTAGCTTAGCTCTGATCCTGCGCAACAACAGCAGCGTGCAGGTGTCTACGTCCGATCACAAGGTGGGCCTCATCTATGGGTTCGACGTGAAGCGCCTCTTCTCCGATGACCATGACGGCGAGCAGCAAAACACGAAGACGCCGCAGGAGGTGCACCCGTTACCTCCGAGCGACTCTTGCTTTCGCCGTCCAATAGGCTTCCCCGTGGACGACTTGACGCTTCTCCCGGCGAGAACAAGATCGTCGCCGCAACAACGGACGGGCACATCATGGTCTAAGACGCCACCAGGTCCCATTCTCCTCGCCCAGCTGACCTTAAGCAGCAGTCCGTCGTCTAAAACCTTGATCTTTCCCTATAATCCCTATAATATACAAATATTCCTACCGCAAAATTGTTAAGTGGTTTTGAATAGAAATTGAATTTATTATTGATATTATTAGAACCTAGAGCAGCTAATAATACCCTAAAAACTAATTAAACCATGAAGGCCAATGCAAAAAGAACCGAAAGGCCTAATAAGAGATAAAACAACCAAAAGAGAAAAAAAGAATTTGCAGATAGTTCGTCATTTCATATATATGAATGTTTGATAGTTTTTCTCCCCTTGCAACATATAGGCATATGGCGACGGTAAGAAAATTAAAGTCAATGCAATACACCAAGTCTACGTCCATCCAAGAGAGCAAGGGACGAACCTAGGTTTACTATATTTTGGATAGCTGATTTGCAATTTTCCACCATATGTGCCCCCCGTACAAATAACTTACAAAGCCTCTACTAGATTAAACACTATGAAGTTTAAAGTGTATTATTTACCCGTAGCAACGCACGGGCATATTTGCTAGCCTACTAATAAAGCGAGGAAATTTCAGTCCGCCAAAATTTTGGTTTGGTCCATCAAAATTTCTTTCACCCTATCTATGAGTCCGATACGTTTCCTATCCTATTCTGTCCGGATGGATGAGTCCGATGCCTACGTTTCCTATCTTATTCTAAATTGGATTCCGTGTGTTTATTCTATAGCAATAAGTAAATTGGTCTCTCGTGCGTTGACATGGTATCGTATGATACAAGCGCAGTTATAGAAATATTAAGA
Organism: Hyparrhenia diplandra; assembly: GCA_015847255.1. NCBI lineage: Eukaryota > Viridiplantae > Streptophyta > Magnoliopsida > Poales > Poaceae > Hyparrhenia > Hyparrhenia diplandra. The sequence goes on from JADLZK010012143.1 coordinate 169,103, forward strand.
GAGGTCTCATCGTGATCATGTATGAACAAACCAATCCTTGACATTTAAATACTTTGGTGCTTAGCGAAAAGACAAAAAAAAATGTTAAGATGATATTTAAGATTGACACGGGCTTCATAGAACATTATCATATTATTACCAACAATAAATTATATATGTTGATCATCAATAAATTAATAAAAATGATCAAACAAAAATTAAATATGTATTATTTCTTACTAATAAATATGTATTACTTCCATCATTGTTTTATTGACATCTTATATTCTTTTCCCCCGTTGCAACGCAAGACCGGCAAATTTGCTAGTGAAGAGAAAAAAAAAAAGGATCGAGGAAGCCTGTTTGTTCGTGTCGTGTCCGTCTGGGAGTGCGCGCGAGCCTGTTTGTTCGTGTCGTGTCCGGGCGGGAGTGCGCGCGGAGCCTGTTTGTTCGTGTCGTGTCCGTCTAGGAGTGGATGCGGTTTGTCCGTCTGGGAGTGGATGCGGTTTGTTGGGTGCCGCCGCGGCGTCCGTTTTATCGTAGGCGGCGGCAGGGTTACCTACGACGGAGTTCGCTTCTGGACCTTTCTCTCCCTCTGAAATCGACTGGTTTCCTTTCTTTTTCCCTTTTCTATCGCTCAAATAAATGTCGACTGACCGACTCGTTGATTCGGCCAAAATGTTGTGGCTAAAGAATGTCCCGAGGTCCCAAGGATCTCGATTCTAACGCCAAAACAGGTGAACAGATCTAGAGTTGGTACTCCAGGGGCGACAATAACAATTGTTACTATTGATTGCAAATCTGATCGAATAAACTTAGGGACCCCATAAACTTACTAGTTAGTACAGTTATTGCTGAAAGTTCGAAAAACAGAGGATTACATGAAGAGCAGCATCTAACATTGAGCGACAAATTCCACAGATGGACTCGCATCCACTAATTGCTACTGAACAAATCTGATGTCTACGGTTAATGCTGCTCATGTTCCCAATTTGAAACAGACTAGAAATTGTCGATTGCAGAGAGATTATTGGTTCGTGGGATTTTTTTTTTCCTCAAGAAAGATGAGAGACGAGGGGCACGGGTGGAGACGAGGAGGTTTTATTGAGGAGGTGACGGGTCTAGAAGGTTCGGGTCCGGGAGATCTTGGCCGTTGGATTGGGGTTCTCGAATGCTCTGGAGGATGCTGGTTCTGCGCGTAGCGGTCCTAGCGGACACGGCGGGTGGCGCGCGTCGAGAGTCGGCCAGCCTGTTGTGGTGGGCCCCAATATGCGCAGGGATGCGGTTTTTGCCATCATTCGCCTGTCATTTCGTTTGTTACAGAAAAAGTTAGATACTCCCTCCGTCCCATTGAGTTTGTTACCCCGGATTCCGTGCCATTTTATTCGATGCTTCGTCTTATTCAAATTTTTGCACAAATATAATTTATTTTGGTGCGACTTATTTTATCAATGAAGATACTTGAATATTGATTAATTTATTTTATAATTTGCATAAATATTTTAAATAAGACGGATGGTCAAACATGAAGTTCAAAAGTCAAAAACGACGAACTCCATGGGACAGAGGGAGTAGCTTGCAAATGCGAAAGGGAGGTTAAAAGGCCCAATTAACTGCGAATCATCAGCTGACGGGACGGATTGTAAGGTGGATCTGTGGAGCAGATTGGTTGGCCAGATGGCGGAGCCAGGATTAAAATCAGGTGTGGCGAACTTATCACTATTCATTTATATAAAAAACATAATCATAGAATATACTTAAATTTACTATATATCAGCTCCAATCCCGTCAATACGAACGGCCATGACTGCCGGCGGGGATGGGAAGGGGCGGTTGACGGCTGCCCCAATCCCCCCTCCCGCGGCGGCGGCGTGAGCAAGAAAAGTGCCGGTGGCGTGAGATTGAGGGCGACGGAAACCCACCCCGCCGTGCGGGGTCCAAATGCAAAAGTAACAAGGGCATACGGGCGTTTTTCATAAAAGAACTCTCCTCGCTGATGGCCCTCGGATGGGAGATGGACATTCCAGATCACTAGTGTGCACGGTTGTATACAAGCACGGTGTGCACAGGATACGTTCTGTATCATTAAATCATTGAGCCAATCATCGTCCATTTTATTGTGTCATTTGTTTTTATAATTTTCATAACCGAAAAGACCCTTTCCACTGATGTTGTTGCAACTGGCAGTGCCAGCTCAATTAGACTGAAAAAATTGGACTCTCACCTTTTAATTTTTTTTTCCAATCCAGGGTATCTAGAATTGGACGTTGTCGATGGTTGCTAGGGTCTCCATCCCATCGGCCTCCATCATGCACTCGGTGAATAGCGATTGTCCGACGTCCGGTGTGGGTGATCGCCGATCGGCGTGGTGACGGCGTACTGGCACTTGCAGGGTGTCGTCGCGTCGAAATAACTATTTCTGTGACGGCTGGAACCGGGGATAGGTTACGCGACTTCTGGATTCACCGAACGTGACTGGATGGCAAGCGCCAGACCTCATTTCACCGAACGTGACTGGGCCTCATGGAGTCATGGGCCACGAGAGAACATGGCTTGAGTCAAGCCTGGCGCTGGGAACTAGATCAGTATTTTTCTTTTTTTACTGAATACACATACATATATACGTTCTTACGGCGGGCGCTGGTATGGCAAGCGCCAGAGCTTGCCATACTAGTGGCTCCGCCACTGGGTTGGCCTCTAATCAAAGAGTACTATACTCGAAGTAATCTTGAGGCTGACAAACAGCAGCTATCTGACGATGTTTGGTTTCAAGGTCGAATAGAACTATGGAGAGAGAGGACCTGCGCTGCGCACGCCTGGTAGAGGGAAGGAAACGCGTAGGACCAGGGTGCTTACCAGAGCCAGATCGGCTCCCGCCTGCCGGTATTGGAGAAGATGGCGGTGTTCTTCAGTGGGCTTGCAGCAGTCTTCGACCGCGTAATGACAACGGCTACCAGCGGCGCAGGCTGTGGAAGATCGGAAGCTGGCCGACGACGAGGCGAGAGCGAGAAGAGGAACAAGAAGGTAGTAGCAGAAGTAGCAACGCAAGCTGGCCAAGTCGTCGTGCACAATTGTCGATTGGCACTGCACATGCACCTAACTACTTCCGGATTTTAAATTATATAATAAATCACTTTGACTTTTCTTTTAAAAAAATTACTCAATACAATTTAAAGTTTTAAACACCCACAACACACAGGCACACTGACCCCTTATATAACAAAAATATCAAAGTGGTTTTATAATTTGCGGAGGAAGTAAAGTATACACTACCCCATAACAACACACGGGTCTAAACCCCTTCACTGCCCAACAAAACCAAATTGATAGTAATGTGTAGTATAATCGGTCAAAAACCGACGGTGATACGAAGAGAGGCTGTCGGTTCACACCCCAACCGGCAGCGCCCGTGAGCTAATAATGTCGGTTCACATCAAACCGACAATATTATGGAAAAAAAACATAGCGAAGTCGGTTTATAATTAGCGGCGTTGACAGAAAGAACAAGGTGAGGTAATATTTTAACCGGCAGAGTCATGTGTCACAACACTGTCGGTCTTTTCAACCGAAAGTATCGTTTCTCTTAACAATGTCGGCTTAGAACTCTCCGACGGTGTTGTTGCTATTAACATTGTCGGTTGATTATAGCAGCAGAAAGTGTTGTTTGTGTCAATGATGACGGTTTAGAATTAAAACTCGACAGTGTTTGGTGTAGTAAACACTACCGGTTTGTTCGTCATTCACTGTCAATTTGTGCTAACCAACTTTTCTCTTGTTTTAAAATTTATTAGCGGGGAGAGGAACTGACTTTGCAAGTTCCAACTTTGACATATTATAGCGGGGATGTATATAAAGTGCAACTTGCTAATCCAAGTGGCCCATATATATATAAACCACTTAGAGCACCTTGACCTTTTCATGGAACACATTCGTGGCCAGTAGCATGTGCTGTTGTCAGGCCCGTACATTAACAGGAGCAGAGTGTGCATATGTTCTGGGCCTCCAATTTTTAGGGCCTCCAAATTTAGTAACACTAGTAAGTAGCATCGGTAATTTCTAGTTTAAAAAAAAACGCACAGGCAATTTCCATTAAACAATATCAACACTCAAGTCCCAATAGCTCATAGCGTTTGGCTCAATAGCCATGGCAGCAGGTCATCGTCCAAGTACTACAAGAACACGTATATTTGATACTTTATAATGGAGTTAAATTATTCTAGTGTTATATTATTTTCTTTATAAATTTTAGGGCCTCCAAACGTGTTTCGTTCTGGGTCTCCCAAATCGTAGGTACGGCCCTGCTGTTGTGCCAGAGAGAAGACTTGACAGCGACAACAAATTTTTGTTTTTCTTTAAAAATGAGGACAACATTTTCATTGACCACTGGTTAATTAACCAAGTATTTGAAAAGGTACCATCCAAAACGACGCTTTCTAAAACGTTTACATCATCTGCCTAAGTTTCCACGAACCCACCAGAAATATACAGTACTTACCATACGCCACGGCATCGAACTCAACCCTCTCTATTATGTTGTAAAAAAAAACCCTCTGTATTAAATAATATTTTAAGTAACAACTCCGACAAAAGAGTACTATTTGGTCATCTAACCGATTCGAGGTTCGAATGTGGGACAGCAACAACAACAACAAAAATATAGAAGTGCTCTTTCAGTTCTCTCGGTCATTTCGCCGAGCATTGGATGCCAACCACAAATGGCCACACCTAACATTAGGCTCGCTACATGCACTTTGGCGGCTATTTGGTTGAGTAGCTAGCTGTGGCTCGCCACCGCCCTGGAATCATCTCGCCACAGTTTTTCTGAAGGAAAGTGTGGCAGACGTGGCATCTGACACCGATGAACCCGCGCGCTATTGTCATGCCGATCCCGCCGCTTTCGGCAACTGCCTCTCATCGTCTGGACCATCACCACAGTTACGAAAACTGATGTGCGGCTCCGTACGTAGATGACACATTTGACGTATTCATCTTATATTCCGTGTGGGGTCGGCCTTATGGTTAGCACATTGAGATGGATCGGATATAAGGGCACTCACAATGCAGACTCTACCATAGAGTCTAAGCACATTTATTACCTTCATATTTATTGTAATTTACTGATGTAGCGCTGATGTGGCAGTATATCTATGGGAGAGAGATGAGAAAAACAAGACTCCAAGTCTTATTTAGACTCCAAGTCCACGTTATTCGAGATAATAAATAATCTTAGACTCTATGATAGAGTCTGCATTATGAGTGCCCTAAAATAGCGAATGTTCAATTGCGTGGAACCTTTTTTCTATACACCGGTTTTAAAAATATAGGTTGATGGTGTCATGAAATTTCTTTTCTTAAAAAAAAAAAGTATCATACAATTTCGTAAACATTATCAAGCTTCTCGCGTGCTTGTAATTTATGACTTGATTTTAACACGATATGATAACTTTGTCAAAGTTTTGTAGCAACCATTCAAACAACAACCATACAATTTTGCCACAGTTTAGTAACGAACCAAACACTTCAGTTTTACCACAAACTAAATCAAGCTTCTCGTGTGCTTGTAATTTATGACTTGATTTTAACATAATGTGACAACTTTGTCAAAGTTTCGTAGCAACCATAAACAACAACCACACAATTTTGCTACAAATTAGTAACAAACCAAACACTTCAATTTTACCACAAAGTATAACAAGCCAGCGGCGGGCAAGAGTCTAGCAAGATCAGGCGGCCGCCACACCTAAAAATCTATATAAAATACTCATGTACATCGATGGATGCTGGTCTGACCGTTTCATGTTGATGAGTTGTAATTAGCAAACCAAATGGAGGAAGCCGAGGAGGCTAATATGTCGTTCTTTTTTCCTTGTATAATAAATTGTCATGATCTACCTACTGTTTCAAGCCTCCGTCGGTTCGGATTCTAGGATCTGATCAGAACTCTAGAACTACAGAGCGAGCATAGACGGCAACTAGGATTGATTGTGCAACGATGGCACCAAAGAAGAGCAAATACGTGATGAAATATACTTATTTATAATTTATAAAAATAGAATTCTAGTAGGATTTATTGGTCATAAAGTAATATATTTATGCAATATTTTTAGGCCCTTATATAATTTTACTATACATGTTTTAATTATAAAACTGTGCCACACCTTAAAATTATTCCCGCCCGCCATCTGTGACAAGCTATAGTGTGGCAAATACAACCTTAGGCGTGACAACCTGTAACCATCAACCAAACATACCTGCGCCCAAGCCGTGAGCTCGCCGCCCACCGTGCAAGCAAGGTCCCGGACAGATTTATCTCGCCTGCTCAGCCATCGATGTGCTCGCACGGGATGTTGCTTGCATTCAATGCATTGCCTTGACCGTGCTTTTGTCGCGGACCCGTAAAGGCGGTCGACCGCTGCCGGGCGGGCCATTCCCCTCTGCCCGAGCCACGCATAGCTTGCATCGCATGCCCGACTTGAGGCCAATACTGGCTGCCGACCCGGTCGGCGCTAAACGTCAGCGCCCGACGGGGCGCAGTGGGCGGCCCAGCCAACCTGCTTTCGGCGGCTTCGTCTTCGTCGCGCGCCGTCGGCGCCGCGTCGTCGTCGCCGTCCACCGCCGCCCCGTCGCTTTAGGGGGCCGCCCGTTCTTCGTCGCTTTAGGGTCGGCGCTCCGCCTCCGGCGACCTCCCCTCCCCCTCCATTCCCGCCCCGGTTGTAGAAGCGCCCGGCCGGCCTGGCGCGGTCGTCGACCAAACGGCGGGGGCGGCTTCGGCCCGGGCGGTGAGCTTCGGCGGCGGGCGCCGCCGAAGCTCCGGCCGGGGCCGGCCTCATCCGGCCGGGTGCGGGTAGGCGGCGGGGGCGTGGAGCTCGTCCATGGCGGGGGCGTTGGAGGTCGGAGGCGGCGGCGAGATGGCGGCGTTGGAGCTCGGCCATGGCGGAGGGAAGGAGGGGAGGAGAGGGGGAGGGAGGAGGAGGAGGGCCGCCGGGCGCCCTAGGGGCTTGCCGGAGGGCGGCGGCGAGGGCGTCGGGTTCGGGACGAGAGGAGGAAGACGAACCCGACCATGCAGGCCTTGGGCCCTTATGTGGGCTTCGGTCGGCGTCTAGTACGCCCCCGACCTGACGCCTTGCCAACTCGCCGCACGAGTTGGTCCCGCCGATTTTTTTTTTTTTTTTTTTTTTGAGGGAGGCCCAATTTCATTTTTCAGGAGGGCTCAGTCCGGAGGAGATAATATTCCTCTGGATTGTCCGGCCCATAAGCCAGAACTTCTCTCAGTGCTGGGCCAAGGCCCATGGTTTACAAGCGTGGCGTGGCGTGGTGAGCCGCCCTGTTCGCTTGGACTACGCTTATCAATCAGTCATTCAACAATATTTTCTCTCACAGCATTAGCTAGTCAACAATACCTCTCTAAAAAAAAAAAAAAAACAGCATGTGAATGTCATGCGAGCCCAACATAGGGTTATTATACTGCTGTTCGTGACAGTGAAACTTAAGGACCCCCACTTGAATGTATTTGGTTCATTGGGTGCCATTTTGTAGAACATTTTCGTATCGAGGTCAGGTGACGATATGTATATTAAGAACAAAAAGACATTTGTCATTTTTTCTAGTTTTTTAGAAGGGGCGGCAAGAACTTTACTGCATAAATATATTAGACGGCTTTTGGTTGCAGCACTCGGATCTGAACCGTTTCAGATGTTCAGTTGTTGTGAATGGAAAAAAAACTCACGTAAGATTTGCCATATGCTTTGTTCAGGAACTGATATCACAAACGGCGAGATCAGGTTGCAGCGACCGTTGACCTGATTCAAGAGCACCCCAGGCTGATATGATACGACGCCAGATGTTATCCATCTGAATTATCCCATCATTTGGTACTCTATCTTCGTGGATCTTCATTTCATCACTTTCAAGCACGCGTGGGACGGTGGGAGATACGGAGTTCAGAATGACGGCGCAAATCATAGTCATCATCACGAGGCTCCTCCCTGCAAGTAGTCTAGTGGTACTTGATAATTGTATATAGTCCAATTTAAATATAGTTTTACGTTCGTTAATATGCTAATGATGCATTTAACATAGTACTGTACTATAGACGGAAGAGAATTATGCCATGAAGGTTGCTATGCATGTACAGTCTCAGAGAAATGCCATCTCACTCTGCCAGACAAAAGAATCTCCCGTTTCTGTTTTATTTATTACATATAATTACAAATAGACATGGAGGAGTACCGCACAAGCATGCCAGGTTCAGGCTAATTTCATCTTCTAGAGCAAGATATAAACATTCGTCGCTGTTGGCAGCATGCATCTCACCGTGTTCAGAAAAGAAACATAGTGGCACTGACACCAGCGAACATGTCAATGTCCAATAAAAAAAGATTATTATTCCAAGTGCCAATCCATGAAAAGCTAGGCGACAAATATGGCTCGACACATTATTGGAAGCGTGCATTTTGTTGGAAACGCACCGAACGACGTTGGTGGGTGAAATGTCTGAACCCATAAATATGTTGCAACACTCTGCTCATCTGAAAGAGGAGAATTGACACACAAGTATGCCAGCTTCAGGATAGCTTCAGCATTGTGCAACGAAAGAAATACGTACCAAATATTATACTGTAGCAATTGTGAGGCTAATTTCACTATGTGTCTATTTTCAGAAACCAAATTCCTCCTTTTGAATGTGATACATATCAGTAGAACTCAGGACAAAATACAGATTTGTCAAAGTTGATATGGATGGTATCAGAATTTGTTTGTGGGGACTAATGAAATGAATTCAAGCAATAGTAGAAAAGGAATCCGATATGCATACTTTATCAGGAACAGATAACACAAACAATGAGATCAGGTTGCAGCGACTATTAACCTGATTCAAGAGCACCGCACCTGTGGCCAGCGATAAGAATATAAGATGTGACGCCAATGATGTCACCCATCTGCATTATCATCTGATAGCTTGTTGGATCTTCATTTCATCAGCAGCTGCCACGCGTGGGAGCTACATAGTTCAGAATAACGAACCAAATCTCCAAAGGTCAACAGCTACCTGGAACATGTACATGCTGTAATCACCAAAAAATAAAGTCTGGAACGAAACAGAGCAATGTTTTCTCCTTTATTCAATCAACAAATATACTTAGCGCCACATGACTCATCAGGACCCACGGACACACTGCAGCCTTGACGCGAACACAGGGCATCGACAACAATACTGCTGAGACAGTGGCCAGCAGTACACACTGGAACAACGGGAAGATAAAGAGAACATTGTGGACTGACCAGCTTAGTAGCTAAACAAACAACAAAACAGACGTACAGTACTACATAAGAGCGCGATCATCGAGGGGCCAGGTAGCTCCATGGCTTTGCCTGCCTGCCCGGAGGCTGCAAAGCCAGGCAGGCAAAGCCGTCATTTCACCTATCATCAAGTAGAGGACATTGGTCAGCAAAAGGACCACTGCTCAAAACTGAAAATGTAAATGGAACTGCAGGAAGTAGCCATAATCTAATCTTTTGGATTAATCCTTAAGCATCCTATGACTACCTTTTGGATCATAAATTATACCGAACAAGTGGCATACCTTCTATCATTAATACCTCCGCAGCGGCTGCTGTATTTCCTTCAACTTTGGGCAGTCTCGAATGGTCACTTTTGGTATGTGTGCAATCGCTTCTGGTCCACCGATTGATACAAGGTCTTCACAGTACTTAATAGTTAAATGCTGGAGTGATTTGAGATTACTGCTCCACAGGTCGCGTGGAACGTACTCTATGTGTTTGCATCTGTCCATCTCCAGTGATTCGAGGGATGTAAGGTTCTCCAGGCAGCTAACAAAAAAATAACCACAATACCCTAAGTAGAGCTTTTGGAGTGATGACGGCAACACCATTCCATTTTCCCATTTGAGACGTGGACAGGACCAAATGGACAAGCTCTTCACAATAGGCCAACCCCCATTAAGAGTCTCTAGCTCTTTGCATCGTTTAATGGTTAGTTCAGTGAGCAGCAGGTGTTTTTCTCTATTGAATGTCAGAGATGTCAGATGGGAGTCTGATAAATCAATGGTCGTTAGGGAACGACAATCAATATCATTTCCAAGATTCCCAGCATCTTCCAAAAAAGGCTTCTTTAGGGACGGGGCCAATAGACGTTGTGAGTTGATCATTGGACAATTACTCACCATTAGTTCTTTAAGGGAACGCAAACCCCCAAACCTTTCTACAGGTACAGATTCCAAACTTGTGCAGTCTTTAATCATCATTATCTTGACGGCAGGCATATAAGTTGGCTGTAGAAACTGTTCAAGGCTTGATAACCTCTGGCAGCCTATAACCATTATCGTTGTTAATGATGAGAAAATGGTAGGGTCATCAGAACCATGACACCAGCTTGGAAGGTATTCACCTGGATAACCCATGAGATGCACAGATTTGATATTGGTGGGAGGGTGTAATGCTTCAAACACTTCTATCTCGTTGTTGTGCACTAGAGGTTCCGGTAACTGAAATATGTCTTTAGGCCATGTCAGAGACAGACACAAAATATCCTTCTTCGTAAGTTCAATTTCTGCTGCCTGATCCTTGCTTACTTCACAAAGATTAGTTATAAACAAATCTCTAGTGACTAGATTAACTTTCTTTAGGAAACTAATTCCATCTCCATTCTCCATTGCAGCATCAATGTTAAGGGATTGTGATTCAAACTTCTGTAGATTGATCAGATTACTAAAGCCTCTAGGTACTTTGTCAAATGTGCATTTTCTAGCACATAATAGCTGCAGATTATACAAGCAAAAAAATTCTGCAGGAGGGCAATTGAAATGGCAAGAATCCAAGATTTTAAGGCACCGAAGATTCTTCATGTTGCTAATAGTATATGGCAAGCCCCACAGCTCGGGGATAGAGCTACAGACCATGACACGCATGCACAAGAGTTCAGTACACCATTTCTTCATCACTTCATAGTCATCTATACTGTTTAAAGACTTGTCACAAAGTAGGGTGCGCAACTTTGTTTGCTTGCATAGACTCTCTAAGTCGGAACTCTTAAAATATCTACTTTTGAGCACCGATAGATGACGGACATTCTGAGGAATCCTTTCAAGATCCTTTTTCTCTTTTTATTATGAAGCACTCGTCCCTTTGAAACTAATTGTGCCATGTCATGCATGAGATCATGTATTACATATTTCCCACGGAGTTTCTGAAAAAATGACAGATGTGCAAGTTCTTCAAAGTACCCGCAGCCAGTTTGTCGAAGTGAAGTGTTAAACTGTGGTTCCACAAAGCCTTACGCCACCCAAATTTCAGCTAAATCTTCCTTTACAAAATTGTAATCTTTCGGGTACACAGCACAAAATGAGAAGCATCTCTTTAAATGGAATGGTAAATACATGTAGCTCAATCGAAGAGCTGGCAAAATGTCAGTCTCCTCTTGCCTAAGCTGCCACAGCTATTTTGTAAAGAATCATATTCCAATGTGTTGGGTCAAAGCTCCTTCCTAGAAGCCGTCCCAGGGTTTTTGCAGCTAAAGGGGGCCTTTCAACTTTGGGAGTATTTGATCACCAATCCGTTCCAACTCAGGATTATTGTTAGAGCTACTAGATCCGAACACACATAGTTTGAAGAAATTCGAAAGACATCATCCTTCAAACCCTCTAATAGAAAAGTATCCACTGTCTGCACTATATCAGCAACCTTTTGAGACCTAGTTGTGACAAGCATCATGCTTCCCTCAAGTACATGTTTAAAAGGTGCATAGAATGTCTTCAGAGCTCACCGTTTTTCAGACCACATGTCATCAAGAACAATTAAGAATCTTCTTTTTGTTGAGGCTATTTGCAAGATCATTCTGAAGAGAGTTCAAATTATCTATAGCCGGCGCTTTCCTACAAAATTGTTCTATGGCCTCTTTAGTTAACCTCTTAACATCAAAGTCATCGGAGACACAAATCCAAACTATCACATCAAAGTGTTTTTTCACTTGCGGACGGTTGCATATATTCTGGGCCAAAGTAGTTTTTCCAACACCTCCAATACCAACAATGGCCAAAACTGGAACACTTGCTATTGTTGCTTCATTATTGTCAAGGGCAGAAGACACTTGGTTGCTTGCTGTTGCTGATAAACAGGTTGCACTTCTTTTCCTCTTGGGTCTGGAAGGACCCCCTATTATTGGCAGGTACCCCAAGGAGTCTAATTAGATCCTTTATTTCATCATCACGACCAACTATGTTAGCCTCAGTAGGTAAAGAAGTGGTCTCGAGTCTAACAGATCTGTCGAACCGTGGAGTTGCTTGGTGTAAACCCATTCTCTCGAGCAGCCTAGATTGATTATCCAGCCTCTCCTTGATGTGAGTCAGTTTTTTGAAGTTACCTTGAATCACATCATTAAAGAATTTAGTTCCTGATTTCACTTTGGTAGCATTGCCCTCAATTTTCAGCTTCTGCTCATAGCATTGGAAATCCTCCAGAAGGTCTTCTGCATCATACATGGAAGCCTTAAGTTCTGGAAGGAGCATTGCCACACACTTGTCGTGGCTTCTCCACTCTGCTCGATCAATAAAGTTGTACATTACAGGCAGAGTATCCCGGAGCCATTGTAGAGAACTTTGCAATTTCAGCACATCATCTTCTTTAAAGTCTTGATTTTCTGATGCATTCGAACGAGATCCCAGAGATCTAAGCCACTGGAAAAAAGTAGCGAACTCATTGAAGACAGTAATGGCCTCGATGACCGGTTGTATGTTGCTTGTGTTCATACTGACTTGACTCTGAAGATTTTTGCAGCCCTATGTGTTGGACAAACAGTAACATTAGAAAGCATCATATTGCGGTCATACTTGAATGCTAATTAAATGTATAGTTATATGAGAAGCAAGTTGATGAAGCAAATATTCTTTTAATAGAAACAGAGCAGCCATCATTAAGTCAAAGTTTAGACCGATACTACTTCACTAAGTTGGTAATAAGGGTTAATGAGCGTGAACAACAAAATTTGAACCTGTCACTTCACAAGATGTTCATATATATATATTAATGGGAATTATAAAGGAGCAAAACAAATTAGTGGATGCAGAAATCCAGCTTACTGTTTTACTCTGTTTTTATGTTTTACAGATAGATCATAGTAATGCTAAAAGTGAACCATCATAATACTCAATATACTTGTGATATCATGTTGGATTACCTTTCTATCACTGGATATAATCAGTATCTCTTGCTCTTCCTGTCTTTCGCCATCACCAATCGTGTGCACATTCTAAAGAAGAGATGATCGTTTACCTGTCATTCTAATCAGTATCTCTTGCTCGATATAGTGAATACGGACAAGTAATCATTCACCTGTCATTTTTGTAAAATCAGATTGCTAGGGAATGTGAAAGGAAGGTTAAAATGCGGAACTCACAATCATCAGCTTACAGGGACGGTTGAAATCAGATTGCAGAGCAGATTGATTCGCCTTGATTATATTTGAAGTGCTCTTTAGGCTGAGAAACAGCTATCTGACGGATGTAAGCACCGATGCATCTGCTTCTGCTCTTCACAAATACAAATACAAATACAAGAAGAAAGTAGAAGACGATGGAATGCCGACGGTGTTCCCGAGGTCGAGCCGCGTTGCAGCCGCCCGGCCGTATGTAAAGGCTGTCTCGCCGCCCGCGATGCTTCCAATGTCAGCACAGACGTAGTGCAGCTGGCATATGTACTATATAAACAGCAACTTGCCAATCCAATTGGTCCATATATAAATGAGAAAATTAGCTACTTGTCATTAGGTCCAGCACCAGACATCTAAGCTGACGTTGGTAGCGTCGCGGACCAGATAGTCCTCCTGTTTGGATGAGCCAGAGGGTTAATTTGCAAACTGCTAGCAATTAGATCTTGTATCTAAACGAAACCACTAGTATCAACTTGTGCCTTGTTCAGGGACGAAGTGCACTTTGGTTGCAGGTAGAGGAAAGGATGCGATGAACGAACTAACCGTGCTCTTTGAGGCATTCCGTCGAGCACGTTGTAAGCACGTACCAACGCTCTCACTACGCCCTCATGCGATGCGCTCGCCGTCCTCCATGCCGCCCACATTACAACAAACAAGCAAGCAAGGCTTCTATCTGTGGTCTGATGCAAGCAAGGAAGCAAGCTGCCGGCACACGTTTACCTGCTCGGCCGCCTGGAACGAAATGCTGCTTGCGGATCGTGCTTTGCCGCTGGCCCGCGGCAGCTGCTCACCCGACGTGCGGATACTTACAGCGCGGTGCGCGCTCGATCGTGGCAGCTGCTCGAGCGGGCCACTCCTCGATCTCTCTGCCTCCGAGCTTGCATCGCATGTCCTGACCTCACCGGCGACTCGACCTCTTCGGATCTGACAACCTACCTCGCAGGTACGGTGCCGCTCCTCAAACTCAACTCTCCCGCTCTCCTTAGGCATCCCCTCTCTTCCACCAGACTTCTCCCCCGCGCGCACCTGAGAGGAAGTGGCACGACACGAGTTCGTCCTCGTGATTCGTGTGGAAGCAGGGACGACGGCCTGGTCTGGATGGAGGAAATATTTGGCCCGGCCGTGCGCCAGATATCTCCCAGCACAAACTAACACCGGACGGCCCATTTATTAAAGAAAAGAGAACCTGTGGCCACAACCCGCTCCCAGCGTGGCCTGCCTCAAAAAAAAAAAAAAAAAAAATGAAATGGCGGCCGTTGGATTCCTCCTGGACGGTTCTGGTCGTGTTGACCGACGGGCGCAATTCGTGTCTGGTCAAAGCCCTGGCGCGGGCAGGCCGTTGTCGTGTGTCTATTGGCCACCTCTTTTCGTTGTCGTCCCCTCTCTCCCGAACCGGCTCTCCCTACTCTCTCACACTCCCTGTCTCTTTCCTCTCTCCTGTCTCCCTCCCACGCGGCGCACCGGGCGCTGGCGCGCCCACGGTGCGGCACCGTGGGTGCGGGAGACCAGTGGCGAGGGAAGCCACCCAACCCGCCGCGTGGCGTGGGTGAAGCGAGGCGGCTGCAGCTCGGCGGGGCGGCAGCTGCGGCGGTGGCGGCCGATGGGGTCGATCTTCCTTGCCGGAGTAGCACGCCGGCGGATCGGCGCACCCCGGTGCCTCCATGGCGGATCCATCGGGCCCCTCACGTCGGATCAGCACGCGCAGGCCTCCGGCGACGGGACTCAGGTTAGGTGCCCTCTCTCCCTTGTTCCTCCTCCCCTTCCTTCGTCGGAGGTGGACGACTGTTGATTTGCGCTTGCGGGCCTTCCTCAACGGGTGTCGATTCGGAAGGGCAAAGCAACTGCGAAGCAGAACTGCAGCGACCAAGCAGACGCGAGGGGCGAGATGAGGCCGGTGGCGTACCGGTGTTCACGTGTGGTAATGGCAGCCTGGAAGTGCTGGACGCGGAGGCGGCGGATGACCCTGCGCGCCGCGGAGATGGGCGAGGTCCTCCTCGAAAGTGGCCGCCGCGGGTCTCAACCTCACCGACACACTCCGGCGCCAAGGCCGCCACCCGCCGGCCTCCTGCGGCGTCTCCGCACCCGGGGCCGCAGTGCTCTGGCACCATCCTCGCGCTGCCCCTGCCTCCCGTGACGAACTGAGATTTCGCTTCTCCTGCTGTATATGATTTGTTTTGTGTGCCGTGCTGCTCTGGCGCTGCAGGTCTGCAAGCTGCTTACAGGAGGCGTGTAGGCCAAGAAGGTGGTGGTGTCGATGGGCCAGCTGCTGCTGGTGCTGAGGGCATCAACCTTACGGACGCGGCCGGCTTACTGAGGTGGCCTGCGAATCCTTCAACCTTACGGACGCGGCCGGCTTACTGAGGTGGCCTGCGAATCCTTCCTTGTAAGAACAATTTTCTATTCCCAAGAGAAATGGAGAACTCAGTTAGCCAAGTAGTTGCCTCATAAGTGGTTTCTTGATTCTCGTTCTTAACTGCCCGGAGAACAGGGAGTGCAATTGGGGTTCTATCAGATTGCTCCTTGAATCTATCTTTCATTCACTGTTTTTTTATTTCTTCATGGAATGCTTGTTAGACAGATAAAAAACAAGAGGGGAAGGAATGGTACCTGGAGCAAGAGCTGCAGCGGTATATTGGTAAATGTATGATTAGTCCTAACCTTATATGAAAGTCATATTTTAAAATACTTATCATAAAGGAATGTTAGGCTGCTTGATTTTTCATATGAATGTGTTTAGGTCCAACGTCTAATTGGATTTTGTTAGAAACTATGTAAGTCACATCCTTTCTTCTATATATGCTCTGAATGGATAGCTAACTTACAGTGTTCATATTTTTTTTTTTCTTGTCAGTGGAATGCTTTATTATAGAGAATAACATTTTAGTTTTATGTCAGTGATTTGGTGCTTCTGGTCATAGTGTAAGGTCCCTTAAGATTCAATCAGATTGGTCAGTTGTCTAACATAAGCTGGTCCTTCTACTATGTGCAAAACTGTGGAAAGAAGTCAAAACTTTAGTTCTATGTTCGTTGCTTAGTTTCTATGTTCGGTTTCTATGTTCATAAACAACTGAACGTTGCATCAGGCACGTTTCTCTTGAGGATACCACGAGACACCTCGAGCTAGTCAATTACCTAACTTTGGTTGGGCAGTACCAGCACTCCAGTAAGAAGTAGGTCCTTCCTTTGCCACCTTAGATAAATGATAGTTGTATCTCTGATTTTTTCTCCACATTAGGTTAGTTGCTCTTTGTCTACTCTATTTCATCTCATTTATCCCTGTTGTCCGATGCTTCGTAAATGTGATTCTCCTTTCTTCACTTATTATGCAAGGCCGTGTTGGGTCAGTCAGATCTCCCAACCGCAAAAACCCGATCAGGCGTGAATCCTCTCCAAGTCGCCTCCCTCCAACTCCGCACGGGCGGTGGCACGAGATCCTGGCTCGGGCAAGGTGCAGCCCGCGGGCGGCGCGGCCCTTGCGTGAGCTCGTCGCAGAGAAGCTCGGGCAAGGTGCAGCCCCGGCGGCGCGGCCCTTGTGCGAGCTCGTTGCGGAGAAGTTCGAGCCCTATGTCGCCGCCCGCACGGGCGGGGGTCTGAGCCATGGACACTGCGGACGCGGCCGGCAACGAAGAAGGCGAAGATGCATGGCGCGGGTGACCAGCCCCCGCGAGAGGGGAGACGCCGGCTGGGCAGATGGGGCTGGTGTACTTGATATCGTTAGGTACACCAAATGTATCAAGGGAATATTAATTAGAAAACCTATCAACTGTGAAAGCTTTTTTTTTATTTATAATAAAAGCAAGAGGTCCCCTTACAAATTAAAGGCCTTGTTTAGATCCAGGGATGTAAAGTTTTGGGATGTCACATCGAGTATCACATAGGATGTAATATGGGGTGTCTAATCACGGACTAATTAGGCTTAAAAGATTCGTCTCGCAAAGTAGTCGCAATCTGTGTAATTAGTAATTTTTAGTCTATATTTAATACTCTATGTATGTGTCCGAACATTCGATATGACAGGGTGTAAAGTTTTGGGGTGGGATCTAAACAGGCCCTTTATAATAAAGCGCTGAGTCTGATCCAGCTTTACCTTCGAGTTGTGAGAACTGAAGAAAGAAAGCAGCAGCTAGCCTGCCTATATATTACATCAACCAGGTAGCGTAGCATAGCATTCCATCACCATATATATAAACTTTCGCACTCAAGATCCAAGAACAGTAGCTCAAAAACCGCAGGAAAATGCAGAATACACGTCTGTTTTGCACTAGGACGTACGACTAGCCGAACTTGTTCTGAATGTCAGTGCCTTCGAGCTCACCTTCCAAGTATAACGTCTTCTGCATGACCATGAGCAGCTTGGGCCATTCACAGTACAGAATTTCCTCAATGTCGTCATCGTTGCTGTACTCATGCAAGTGGCTTCTTACATTTCTGTTGAGTCTCAATAGATCACGCGAAGTCCTTCCGTACTTGTGTTCAACATCGTCAACCCACTTTTTAATTTTTATATTTGCATTGGCAGTAGCCAACCAGTCCTTCTTGTAGGGGAGACTAGAAAGTATCCTCTTCTTCTTTGCTTGGTTTGTACGACCAAGAGATTTAACAATTTTATCGTGTAGCATCAGGAAGACTTCAGTGCTGTATACACAAGTAAGAGTTGAGCATATGGCAACAAATTAAGACAATAAAACAGCGTCAGAAAAATTACCGGTTTTTTTCATGGGCAGCAGCGCAGCATGGTTTACAATCAAGAATTCATCTTCCATTGTAAGGGTGTCCTTCTGCAAGAGCAAGAGGAACTCCTCGTAGTCCGGAGGCAACTTAGTGATATCCCCACCAGAGATACTAATCAACGTCGTCAGGACTCTGGATAGGTGGTCGTAGTCATCTCTGACACGCCTAATGTTGAAGCCTTCACCAGTGAAACTGACACCCCTTAGCTTGGCATTCCCATTGCTCCCAATCCAGATGTTGGACACCTGTAGAGGAGCAGTGAGGCACTTGCAAACTGAGTGGTGGCTGCTCAGTATCAATGCAAGTTTTCTGCTGATCCTAGTCGCTTTGTCAGATAACCGCCAGAATCTCTTCGTTGTTCCTAACACCTGGACCTGGATCAGCATCGGGTTGGCCATGACATAGCTCTTCGCGCGGTACAGCCTCTCCACAGACGACTCGTCAATGTCCTTGGTGCTATGAACACATAGAGCAAAAATGAGTATTGTGGAGACAGACGATAAAAACTGAATCGATGGAGCATGGAGAAGTTTCTCGCAGTTATCTGAAGAAGCAACATGGAGCAGCATCTCACTTGCATTGACACTGAGAAGCCACCACACTGCTGGCAGGAACCTCACTGCTCCTCTTCGGGTGTTCAGTGTTTTCACCGCTGCTCTTCAGGTGTTCAGTGTTTTCACTGCTCCTCTGAAGGTGTTCAGTGTTTCCACTGCTCCTCTGCAGGTGTTCAGTGTTTGGGCCAGCAGCCTGCCGAAAATACCGAATGAAGCACACAAAACCGACAATATTCAAGTGATTTTTTTTTTTTTTTTTTAACGAACTGCTCTTGTCCCGGTAACAACAGACTGGTCCAGGAGGTTCGTCATCAGTTTCTTTTCTAGAAAGAACCATCTCTTGCCCATTTGTAGAAAAATAAATAAATCTCTTGTGACGGGAAGGTCGTCGATGGTGAGATATTCCTCATATTCCTAGCCTAAATTAAAACATGCGCACACACATAAGGCGATCTACCCGATTTGTCAGGAAATGACCTTGCATGCATCGATTTGACTACTTAAAAAAAAAATACCTTTGATCCAGAGAAGGTAGAATTTTACTGTAAATTAAAAGCCATCCTTGAATGTGAGATCTCTAAATACGTTGTCAAGATTCAACATTTGCTAAATTAAATGGCAAAACTTGGAAATAAGATCACCAGCAGCTGCTGCCGGCAGTGTCTGAATCTGAACAAGCACATACATAGCAGGGACACAAAAAAGGTGTGGGAAATCAAGGAAGAACACCGCATGTAAGTGGCAGTATTTTGTTAACATCGATGTGGATTCGAACCTGCATCAGGGCGGCGACGCCAACGGTGAGGCCGACGCCGAGGCCGAAGCCGACGCCGAAGGTGTTTCCCATTGTGGATCGCTGTCTGGCTGCTGCTGCTTAGCTTGTTCAGGTACCGAGATTGAAGCTAGCTGCCACGGGTGAGGGAAGAGCGAAGGGAAAGGTGTGTGGAACCGGAGAAGAAAAACAAAGGTGACTTAGACCCGAAGCAAACAATTAGTGCGGCTGTTCATCGGCGTGCTTTCGGTCAGGCTACTTTTTGTTGAATGTACGTGAAAAAATAAACAGGGCGGACATCAAGATTCTCTAGTGAAATTGACACAGAAAATGACACGCGAAATTGCTCACCGTGGTAGACTTCTGAATGTTGCCCCGCTTGTTCTCAAAGATGCATTTTAATAAGAGTCTTCTCCCCTGTGTGCCATTATGAAAGTTTATATTTGCCTACAAGCCATTAAAAGTTTGAGCGGTCACAGGTGCCACTGGTCAAAACTTTTTTTGCCCTCCACGTCATTCCATCCACATTCGCTGCTAACGGTCTCAAACGGAGCTGCAAAAAGACAAAAATGCCCTCAGGCTAGAGAAGCTGGTTAAAGTTGTGTTTCCCCTGTGCCACTCCCTGGCTCAGTTGATTGACATCCTACTGCAACTACGTGTGTTGACGTGAAAAACGAATCCTCTCACCAACACACTCGCAGTGGCTAGAATGCCAAAGGGGTTGCAGATCAACCCTCAACGTGAGGAAGAACGCAGCGTGATCGGCGAGCAGCGACGCGGAGTCGATGAAGCCGACGTAGAGCCCGTCCCTCGCTCGGTAGACTCTGGAACACCTCTTGGAAAGATCCGTCGGAGAGATGCACACGGAGGTTGTCCTAAGACCACCAAGGCCGCCTAGAACACCGACAAATTCACGGAGAATCGCACCGAACAATAGGATAGAGACACAACCGAAGAACGTTTTGTGTTTTTGACGATTGGATAGATGGGATCTCAATCGGTCATGATCCTCTCATATATATAGAGGGGGTGGTCTTATCCCAGTAGGAAACACATATAAGGCAATATCTCCAGGTTTCTCACGTCCAAATCACGTCTAAAACCGACCTAAATCAAGATAGCGTGGGACTCCGCTAAACCTGGCCTAGCCGGGATGGAAACCCGGCCTGGCCGGCTCTCACATGCCTGGGCAGTCCGCCTTGGCCCAACCGGCCTGGGCGGCTTGGGCCCTAGGCTTGGCCGACAATCCCGATCTGGCCGGCGTTGAGACCCGGCCAGGCCGGCTTCTGCGGGGTGGCTGCGGTGGCGCCCCTTCGTCGCCTCCTTGAGCCAGTAGCACCGATGTAGGACCGATACTACGCACTAGCCTTCATCGGACCATCGGTACTACGTGTCAACCCCCGTCGGTGGTATCGGATGTTTATCGGTACTACCGACAAACCCGGTCTAGCCGGCTTTGGGACCCGGCTGAGCCGACTTTCTCAAGGGGCTAGCGTCCTCCTTCTTCTTGATTGCTTTTGTCTAAATTTGGTCACTAATATATGCCTCTCTGTTTTCAGGTGAATAATACATATGAACCTAAAAACACAATAGAAACACCAAATAGCGACGATACCCATCTCATCGTCTATTCAGTTCTAAGGGCGATGTATACATCGGCCATATTTGTTCTAAGGGCGATACATGTATCGGCCATTGTAGGGGAGCACTCTAGGTTTCTTGCCAAACACTTGGAAAATACTTTTTTTCAAATACTTTCCGTTGATTGCTCTTGGGAGACTATCACCTTGCAACGTCTCCAGCATATATAAATTTCCGAATATCACTTTGATCATTTTGTAGGGACCTTCCCAACTCGGCGACCACTTGCTAAACTTGTTGCTTTTCGTCCCAATTGGTAGTATGGTCTTCCACACTAATTCTCCAAGTTGGAATGATTTGATCTTGACTGTCTTGTTATATGTCTTGGCAGCCCGAGCTTTGTCTTTCTCTATTTCCTTGAGAGCCATTAATCTTTTGTTGGTCACCTCATCGATATTATCCATTATCAAATCATGATACATAACGACAGATAAGTCATTTTCCTTAGTGAGTCGATATGCATTTAAACTAACTTCAATGGGTTACACAGCCTCTTACCCGTATACTAGCTCAAAAGAAGTAACCTTCGTCTGCGAACACAAGGTTGAGATATGCCCTTGTGGTTCGGTGTGATGATGAGTGATTGTCAACGATAGTGTCAGTGCTGGCCCTAGGGAGGGGCACGGGGTGTGACGGCCGAGGGCCCAGGATATACAAGCCCCCAGGCACTATTACTCCATTAGCAAAGTAATGAGAAGCAAAGAAGAGAGCTGGCCCAAGAAGACGAAACATCGGCCTTTCTTCTCGACGCGAGAGCACAGAGCAGCCGAACAGTCGATCGAGACCATGACTTCGCAAGCGGGCAGCGGCGAGCGAGACGATCAGACGAACACGAACAGCTGCACGAGCGCGACGCGATACACATCATGCGCGGAGCCGCGCCGCCGCAGACTCGCGGAGACACGGACACTTGGACACAGCGCACGGCAGAGGCGACCAGGCGTCCAGGGCTGGGCTCCACGCCTCCATACCACTGCTCTAGGCTCGAAGATCAGTTCAGTTCATCAGAGTTCGGGCGCTAGGTATTTTTTCCTTGTTTGTTTTCTAATCCAAAAATTAATTATTTATATAGTATAGTATTTCAGACGTCTAGTTAGCTAGAGTGGCACAAGCCTCTGTCTTCGAATGCGCTCTCTCTCTCTCTCTCTCAAAAAAAAAAAAAAAAAAAACCTTGAATGTCATGTGGGACCCAGACAGAGCCAGTTTAAAAAGTGTGCTGCTAAAACGAAAACACCGGTTTTAAATTCCAGTTACACTACCCTGTTTTCAAACCCCACTTGAATATATTCGAGTCATTGGACATTTTCACATTACCGTGAGGATATTTATATCAAGAACAGAAAAAAAAACATTTATAATTATTTTCCCTGGGTTCACGAGAGATTTTTTATATTTTTTGAAAGAAGAAGAAAGATGTTCTAGGTAAGGAGAATTTTTTGTTTGGAAACCAACGGTACAAGGAAAAATATTTTATTTCCTGGTTGAATGGTCTAAGTAGGAACTCCGACCACATCATATCATCAGCAGCGCTTTGAGACTGCAAGTCAACTGAAGATCGCGCAACTCCGACCAAATCATATCATTACTTCATTAGCATACAAGAAACAGTGTAAACCTGAATCTAAACGATATTCCGCTTTCAATACACAATACACATTATTAGAACTCGGAGCACAACCCCTCTGAACATAGCTACATCATTCCACTGGGCAAAGCTAGCAACTCACAAAAAGCTGACTGAGACACACCTCCAGTTCAAGCTACTAGATTGACAGGGGCCACAGCAACTAGTGTTTACCGGCCAGCCCCAGGACTCGGCACCGGTACTCTCCCAGAGCCCAAATTGGGAATATGTTCCTGAACTGGGAGTAACTGATCATGCAGTTCTTGTTGAACACTCCTATGATCTCCTGTGTTGTTAGGTGGTGCATCAGTAGTTAGTTATGAACAAAAAAAAATGAGATGTTAAATTTGAGATTATATGAGATGGAAGGATGCATTAATGTTAGTCAGAGTATGTATCTCTGTACTGGACCAATTGTTACTTACTTGCTGGGGAAACTCTCCGTCCTCTGATTGCAAGTTGATCAAAACCTTTGCTGCTCGATGTAGAGGCAATGGATCTGTCCTAGCCTGTATATATGGACGAGGTTTAATTATCATTCAGAATGTGCAAGTACACTTTATCATAGTGTCCAAATTAAACCGCAAGATAACAGAGACCTGTCCTGCATCAATCAGTGCCAGCATGGCCCAACTAGTGTTCACTGCATGAGCTCGGTTGCCTTTGAGATTGGTGTAAACCTGATTGAGTGCGTCAAAAGAAGGTCAATGCAAAGGCGATTCCAGTTACAAGAAGGCTAAGAAACTAAGACAAAGACCATTATATCCATATATACTGCTGTGTGCTGTTATTTTAAAGAAACTGATACAGGTGGATTTACCTGATCTTGAGATGATAAATAGCTTTCTCCCCAACCACCAGAAGAAAGCTCTTTTGATAACAGAAACTCGCAAGCCTTTCTGATTGCAGGACTATTCTTGAATGTTCTACCAGCAGAAATTAGTCCCTTTACACCAAACCAAGTGCCGTAGGTAAAACAAACAGCCCAAGAGCCATACCTGTTGGAAACAGATAAACAAATAGAAGACAATTAAGAGTGCTATTTGGAGGCATCTTCCAAAATAATGACTGTTTGGAGTTCAAATACTGACCATGAGCCGTCGCTTTTCTGCATACTCTCAATGAAATTAGTAGCTTTACTAATACAAGTGTCCACCTCTCTCCTGCGGTGCCCAGGGTAGAGCTTTTTGAATGATGTCAGGGCTTGAATTGCTGATGATGTACATTCAACATACCTGCAAAATGAGTTTTATGTTTTCTCAGTTCCTTTTATAAGTAAACATCAACACAATGAAAGATTATTGCATCTTACGGGTAATCAATTATTATGTCCCCAAAGGTTTCAGCAGGATTGAGAAGCTGAATAATTTAAGAAATAATGTCAATATGGATGAAATGTGAAAGATTCAAGGAATGTTGATGAATTATACGGTTTTGAAGAAAGCAAATATCTTATCTAGCATGTATTTCTATGAAGAAGTTCATCCACCTACCTCCAACCAGCCATAAGATCTTGTAAGTTCATATGACGCTTGAAACCACCATTATCATTCTGTAAAGGTTAATGCAAAACTGATAAGACTCCCTCCAACGGATTTATTCAAAACACAAAAAAAACACTAGAATGAAAAATTCATAGAATTTCAAGGAGCATTATTTTCCACAATGTTTACAAATTCACATCGACCATTCTGATAAAAAAATGATTCAATAGCAACATTTGCAAGAATATAGGAAAATTCAAGATTCTTACCATATAAGACATCAGACAATTGACAGCATCATAAATTCTATTAGCTTCCACTGGTTCACCAACAATTTCATGAGAAATCTTTGATAACAATAATGAAGCCTGGAGTAAAAGAAAAGAAGCAATTAACTATTTAAAACAAATAATTATGAATTTATGACAATGTACCAGGCATGGAACATAAATGCCAAGGAACAAAGCTAAACTTTATTAGCAACGCGAGCACTTTACCCATATACTTTACATGGAAAGAATTTAGAGATGCTGAAACAACAATGGATCCTAGATCTCAAAAAAGATAAATTCTAAACATCTAAAGTAAATTTCCTTATTGGTAATGCTGATGACTGAATTCACCTTTAGCCCTTCTGCATTGCAATCAGATATGGGCCAACCATGATCAGCAATTGAGAATGGCCATGCACCTTTAGATATGTGGCGGTACCAGTCATTCAGATCACCAGGGCTGTCCTCAAGAACCTTTCATAATAAATAGCCATTTATCAGTACTATAAATGGACATAAGGTTCAACCATATAGATAAAAGGAATGTTGAATGTACCTGCGAATTCTTGATAAAGTTGTGTGCTAGTTTAAGTGTGGGACCAAACTCTTTAACAAGATCAGTAGCCACAATGGCTTGGACTGTGAAAGCTGTATCCCATAGCTGACTGCCATTATAACCCTACAGTGGAAACATCTAGCTGGATTGAAGAAACCAAAACAATTTGCCAATTCCAATAACAGACTAATAAAATATTATATGTTGACAGGTTTTCTGTTGTAGTAAGTAATTAAACAAAAGGGAATAAGCCACAGAGCACAGAACAAGAAATAATCACCTGCATTTTCATGCCATCTTCAGCAAGCCACAAGTAATCATAGATTCGTGGGATGTGGAGTTTGAATGCCTCTGAATTTGGATCTTCAATCCAACAAGCAAGCATATTTAATACCTGCATAGAATTTCTTGTAGCAATCAGTTTAAACAATATTAAGCAATAATCAAGACATACTCTACTAGAAGTGATCACAGTATACACTTCCAATATAAGTTTCACAGCCTGTGACCATGATCTTGAGGACAGCCCTCAATACTAGGAATGATTTACCAATGTATCGAGTGAAACTGAAGGTGTATACACTTCCTCAAGAAATTACCTTGTTCACAGGACCAATGCAGATATATCGAGTGTTCTCATCCTCGTAGTGAACATGTTGCATGACAGTTTCCAAAGCTTTCTCCCTCAATTTGCTCCCAGGCCAATGCATCATAACTGGCTCAACAAATTTATGGAGAGTGGACCATAATACATCTTGAACGAATGGGCGTGGGTAGTACAGATCTTCCTGCAACACAAATGTATCAAAACTCCTTCAGACAGAACAATGAGATCCAAAATGCACTTGAGCTCCTCACAGACAAAGATAAACATGAAAGTGTTCCTATAAGTTTTTAGAACTAAGTAACTTTTCAAAAAGCACCTTTGCTAGTCAATGACTGTTATGAACAGAAGGGATTTTGAGACACATTATGTCAAAGATGGATCCTTATTAAAGAAGTATAGATCCATATCAATTGGCCCCACTGAGGTTGTAACCAGTAAGAAATGGAACGAAGAGTTTCTATGAGAAGAAATGGTAAGAAGTCTCTTTAAGCTTCTTGACAGTTTATAACTTCATATATTCTACTAGGCAGTGAATATACACGAGCCAAACCCATGTTTAGGCAGGGTTACGACAAGCAGGTTGTTCACTAAACATACTTTTTCGGCACTGGTTTTCTGAACAAGGACTAAGGACAGCCTTGGCCAAAACTAAGATCAACTTAGGGACTAATAGATAACTTCGTTGCACTTCATGCAATGAACTTTGTGCTGTTGTGCACAATTTGGCCCATATATGTATCCATAGCCACACAAAAAGTTAACAAACCTTAGCACATAGACTTCGGGCCTTGTCCCAATCAATCTTGCCGTAAGGCTCTTTGAAAAGTTCATTCCTTAGTTCCAACACAAGTGGTGTGATTCGGCTGACAAACCTCTTCCCATAAATATAGCACATTGGCAAATACACCATTCGACAATGACACCACATCCTCCCTGCAAGACATTGCAAGCCACAATAGCATATAAGCAAAGAATAACATAGCAACCAAGAGCAAACTACTCAAAAAGAGTACGATAATTGACTTAATTAGCAACCTTTAGCACTGAGTGGTAGAATGTATATAAACACTGTACCTATGACGTACTAGATTTAGAAAACAGAACCTGGGTGAAATGGCAGGAGATATGGCAGCAGCCATGCTTCTGGTGGCACCGGTTGTTACCAGACCACTCAAATACACCAAGTACCTTTAATAAGGGAGGGCATTAGACGTAGAAGGAACTAAAGCAGATACAAGAAAATGGAAGCACAAATAAATCCCTACCGAGAGCCAAAACTTCCCCATGATGTTAAGTATGTTGCTCCACCATGGTCTAAAATCCAGTTTCGAGCTTTCTCCATGGCTCCGTCATCTCCACTATCCAGTCCCTCTCCAAGCAATCTCAAACAAACGTAGTTCAGTGCTGAGCCAAACATGGTGCTTGGACCCTCAATGTGCAAGCCCCAGCCACCATCTTCATTCTACGTACAAGTTGCATCGACAAAATTAGCTAGATTACCTTTGTTTAGCCATTTTAGCTAAGGTTGACAAAGTTAGAACTGAATCCTTGCCTGATGATTATAGAGATACCGGCGGATCTCCTTCTGATGCTCTGATGACAATACAGTGTTTAGTGCTCCAGTCACATACAATGTTACAATCTGGACAAAGGATAAGTACACAATTAGAAGCTGTTTTCCTGTAGAGTTGAACATACCACAAGCTTAAGCACATAGAACGAGCACAGATTTAGGCGTAGTAACTAAGCAAGAGAACACATAAATATATCACTGTGGATAGAGTTGGAGGAGGTGCGTACCAAGCCTTGCATAGGGAAAATTGACCGCCATAATCCCCAGGCCAGTGTCCATCATGTGCCTGTAGAGTAGAATAACGGCCGATTGCCCTGTTCAGAACAGTCGTCACGGCTTCCTCGGTGACATCTTCATGCTCATCCAGCTTGATTGCCGGAAGGTCAAGCTCAAGAGGGTTTTCTTTGGCGAACTGCGGTGTGTAACAATAAGAGAGATGTTTAAAATTACAGGGAAGTTACGAAGTAGATCAGCACCGAAACAGAACTAGACTGCTGAAGAAACACTCGGTTTATATAATTGCCAAAAACTGTGCATTTTTCAACCAGTGGTAGTGGTACTAATAATTCCACGGACGGTGATCGAAATGCTCTCTTTTTTTTTTTTTTTGTGTGTGTGGAAAAAAGTGAGACTGACAGTGTAAGTGACAAGATTACTGTGATGAAAAAAATGCGCAACAAAAAAATGCAGAAGACAGCGATCGGCCGTCAGGCACTACCGACCTGGATGCGCATGGGGAGGTCGGCGCTATGCTTGAGCTGGTGCTTGTGTTCGACGAAGGCCCGACGCGCGGCTTCGACGGCGGGGTCGGGGTCGGTGGCGGCGTCGAACTCCCAGACCTGGCGGCCGACGTGGTTGTTCGTGGTGCGGAGCCAGGGGTCCCCGCCCCTTCCGCGATCCGCAGGCGCCACATCCTCCGATCCTCGAATTCCCGCAGCGCGCGGGTGCCACCCGGCGAGGGAGATCCCGATCCGCGGCGGACGACGCTCCCTCTAGCTCCCGCTCCGCCTCCGATCCTCTCCTTCCCTCTCACTCCCGCTGCTAGTGTTGGGGTTTTTAGGTTTAGCTAGGCAGAAGCGGCTGCTGGCATTTCAGTTTGTTTTTTTTTTCGCTTGCAACCGTTGCCTGGCTTGCCGGCGATCGTGGTGGGCTGGCTCGCGTGGGGCCGCATGACACGAGTCCGTTCCAGGGATTGGGCTTGGGCTTGGGCCCACGTGGCCATGCAGGTTGTCCGCCATGCACAACTCGATCGCAGCCAGCCCAGCAGTGAACGACGTTGCACCACGCTGGCCGCCAGTTCACCGCATGCCCGCCTCTCTGGTCTCTGCATGTACACGCCAGGCCCACTTTTCATTTTTTTTATTTTTTACATGGATTTTTTGAAGAAGTAATTTTATTTTTATTCATTTATTTTAATAAGTACTGTAACAGGTACCACTCGTAATTCGTAAAGGCTACATGCCAAACATTAAAACACTTTTTTTTTCTCGATCTCAAACATACATGCATGCTTCGATCGTCTTCCCTCAAACACACATGCTTGCTTCGTCGACAGGCTATGCAGTGGTCCGAACCAGACTTTCCCTATACAGTATGAGCGTTGTAGATGAAAATAATCTTCCATGACCGTGCCCTACGTCCCTAGTATTTCAAGCGATCCATCTCGCACACGATGCTAAAGCTTTGTAGTAGCCATATCATGCATAGAGGCAAATTTCTTCTACGTCCCTGGTATTTACAGTACTTCTCGAATTAATTAAATAAATAAATAAATAGTAATTAAAATACTTCTTAAAAATATGTAAAAACAACAAAATTTTTGAAAAATGGGCCTTGCGTGTCATCCCTACAAACAAATTTGTAAGGGGCGACTGGTAACACTAGGTGGCCCTATATATATTATATATCTGTAGGGGTGGTTCAGTCAAGAACATCCCCTACGGTATGTTGTCTAATAAAAATATCAATTTTAAAAGTTTGAATTCAAATATACACATGCATATACACTTCACAGGGGGCATTATATCAGTGACTTGACTAAAGAAAACGCCCCGGGCACGCCCACTGTATGTGTGCGGCTCCAATCCCAGCAACTAAAAAAAAAAACACCGGTTCCTATATATGAAACGTTTTTCACGTAGTGATTTTTGAGTATCCAAGAATAGATTTGTTTTTTTGAGAATAAGAATAGATTTTCTTGGCTAGCTAGTCCATGCCTTAAATTACCGGTATTACGTGAATAGTATTCCCATGACCTGGCTAGCTACACGACAGTCTATCAAGACTTTGACTTTGGCTAGCTAGTCCATGCCTTAAAGCGCAAGAAGAAGAAGACACAACACACAAGAGGCACAATCGTTGAGTATCCAAGAATAGATTTTCTTGGCTAGCTAGTCCATGCCTCTTGGTCAAAAAAAAAAAAAAAAAAGTCCATGCCTTAATTACATTACCGCGACGTTATTGTGAAAGTTTTCCCGATCTAGCTATACCTACACGCAACGATCTATCTAGACTTAGGGCCTGTTTGGTTCCATGGACTAGGGACTAGGAACTAGTTAGGGACTAGTCAAGGACTAATTATTAGTCCCTAAAGGTGTTTGGTTGATAGAACTAATGAGAGACTAATTATATACAAAAAGACCATTATGCCCTGTTATTTGCCCCGCCGCTATTCCGAAAAAAGGACCTAGCGCATGGGAGCGCCGCTGGCACGGCGCGAAGGAAGCTGCTAGCGGCGGCGCATGGCTTCATGCGCATCTAGCGGCGGCGCATGGCGAGCGAGCGCATCTCACGGCGGCGGTAGCGGGCGCGCGCATGGCGAGCGAGCGGATCTCGGCAAGTTTAGCGGCGGCGCATGGCGAGCAAGCGCATCTCACGGGCGGCGGTAGCGGTAGCGCATGGCGAGGGAGCGGATCTCGGGCACGAGTGGATGGAGACACACAGGGGGCATGGGCTGGAATTTTCCCCAACTAGTCCCAATTAGACTCTCAAGAGGGGCTAATGGACTAGAGACTAGTTGAGGCTAAAAATTAGTCCATTAGTCTTGGTGTTTGGTGAATTAGGGACTAATTGAGACTAAAAATTAGTCCCTAGTCCCTAGTTCTGGGAACCAAACAGGGCCTTAGATTTCGACGACTGTTGCTTTAATTTATACGAAAACTCTTCATGAAAATGATATTATATTGACTAGAATGAATCGGCGAATCAAGTGAGATGGCAACGTATATATGTATATGGACTGTGTTATTGTCTGATGTGTGCTTTTTAAGAAAAGGAATAACTTGATGGAAAATTCTAATTGTAGTTGATGACTTGACTTTGTAACGGTCATGGTTATGGCTGAGGTTACTAGTATATGCTGGTTAATTTCTAGAGCTTCAGGGTAGTACACTCAAGCTAGGGTTTTCTGCGTCGTCTGCACGTGGCGAGTCAAGACTTCATTTGATGAGCCCACGGCCGGTGGGCAATACGACATATATAGATGCAAGAATGACATTTCACAAGTTCAAAAAAAAAATGACATTTCACGGCTCTTGTCACCATTTCAAAATTAGAAATGAATATTTTTTTAGATGCGATGTTCACCAACAAATTTGACAAGAAACATAGTATACATGTCCATCAGAGGTAGCGATGAAAACAGATAGAAACGGACAGAAAAACCTCATTTCTACTTTTGTTTCTATATTTTTTGACGAAAATAGGATCAGATTCGAAAAATGCAGGTACGAACGGAATCGGAATAGGCGGTAGTACGAAAACAGACCAATACAGACGCTGAGCCGGAAAGAATAAGGTGATCAAATATTCTCAAGTATACATGAACAAAATCACAAAATAATGTACATGTACGAAGTTATTAGTCCAATATTCATGGGTACGCCATGTGTTAACATGTTAAGATGCATAATTAATGATTAGTATGTTTATCAACTTATAAATTTTTAGACATAAAAATGAGATGAAAAAGGGAATAAATATGGATCAATTTCGAGTGAAAAACGGAATTCCTTGAAACTGACGGAAAAAAACCTCTTTCTACTTGCATAAATACGGAAAGGGGATCCCACAAATACGGAAACAGGCAAACAAAAATAGAAAACGGAAGAAAATTTTTTTCCGTCCATTTTCAACGCTAATCAGAGGTCACTTTTAGTGTCTATGGGTAAATGTCTTTTTATAAAATTGTCGGATTTAGGCATTTTTCTAGTGAGTCCTGATGAAGCGCTCATACGATATATTTTTTAAATGTGGCCCTCGATAACAGGATATTTTTTTTATATACTGGATAATGTTTCATTTCCGGCTTTATCTACCAAAAGTAGAATCAGGTTAATTATTATAAAGATATGGCGAAGAGTCCTTTTTTTTTTGAAAAAAAACAGTTGCGAAAAACTTTTCCTATGATCATATAGATACTCTAAAAAAGCATAGCAGAAAAGAAAAGACTCATCAGATGTAGGATTATCTATACTATAATGGCACAGTTGTTTCTATTTTTGGAACTAGCACCACCATCCGTCGGATCTCGCAACCAAGGGCTGGGATCAAAAGTTTGTCACACAGGTCTTACACACGCCTCACCTTCCCCGCGCCCAGACCTTCTCGGCCCGCAAAGTTTCACCGCGACGACCAGAGTTCGATTCACAACAAACACCCAAGAAACAATACCGGACAAAAAAAACAAATAATCTATACTATAATGGCACAGTTGTTTTATTTTTGAACTAGCACCACCATCCGTCCGGATCTCGCAACCAAGGGCTGGGATCAAAAGTTTGTCACACAGGTCTTACACACGCCTCACCTTCCCCGCGCCCAGACCTTCTCGGCCCGCAAAGTTTCACCGCGACGACCAGAGTTCGATTCACAACAAACACCCAAGAAACAATACCGGACAAAAAAACAAATAAACACCGTCCGCCGCCACCGAAGGTCCCGTGAAGGAAACCTGCGAGTCCGCCTCCGCCGCCACCGAAAGTCATCCCGAGAATCAGATGTGCCGTGTCCGCCGCCGATCAACGACTCGCGTCCACAGGGTTTGCCCAGTCCGACGCGTTCATATCGTTCCTAACACCACCGATTTGATGCAAGAGGCCACACGGTTTGCTATGTTCGTAGCGTGCTGACGTAGATCGCCGGACGGGACCTCGTGGTGATTAACCTGCACTCCCGTGTGGATTGCAGCGCGAACGTCCCCAACCGGCGGCGAATCCTCCCCATGGCCTGTGGTGGCGGTGGCAGAGCCTTCCCATGGCCACAAGGACGCACAGGCAGGCGTGGAGGCGATAGGGCGCGCTGCAGGTGGTCCGCCCGACGTGTGGACGCCACGCCGCGTCTGACGTCGGTGGTCAGGGCCGCACGCCGCCGGGATGGACGCCGCGCCGCCAGGACGCTGCCGAACGCGCAATGGGCAGTCCGCACGCCGTCAGGACGCACGACGGGACGGCAGGATGCATGCCGCCAAGACATCAATTTCTGCTATGTTCTAATTTCTGCGTGAAGTCGAGGGATATCTCTGGCAGCCTTGGCAATGTTGCATGTAAAGAGAGAGGACGGATGGTTTGAGCTGCAGATTGGTGATTGGGATCTGACACACAGAGGTTGGATGGAGATCCAATTTTTGACAGCAGAAACTTCAGTTGGTGTTATTTCAGGAGTAAACTTCAATTCGTGAGCATTTTAATATTTTTATCCAGCTGAGATGAGCTATAGTTGTTTGTGCGGCAGTGTCTGATACATGTAGGAGTAAACTTCTTCAGCCACTCCCCATCTTGAGTTGAGCTATTGGTTCACTTCATCCAAGTGACTGAGGATAATTTGCTTGGCTGGATTGCTGCAAGCCTGCAACACAAATCAAGGTAATTGTTTCTTGTTGTACTATTTATCTGCAATGTGATGCAAAGAAGAATAGTATTGGAATACCTGAACAATAAATAATCTTTTATGTTAATGAAATATTTTCTAGATCAATAAATATTAGCATTTTCATGTAAACAATCAATAGGGAATAATCATATGGCTGAAATTTTAGTTCAAAATTTATTTTCCAGACAAGAGAATATGTGGGGTCTGAATCTTTGTTGTCTGTTCATTGAGAGAGAAAAGACTTTGACACTGTAGAGACCGATGGCTTGACCTGGACACTGATGGCTTGGGTGAAGAGACTTGTTACGCTGTGTGATCAGGCCTGAGCCACACCGCCATGTGGTGTGGTTATAGATGTTCTGAAGAAACAGTTTAGATAATTTACAAGTTTTATGGAAAAGCAGGTTCCTGTCACACTCCATAGCTTTATGTCTTCTATATATCCTTGTAATTTTGATCTTGTGACTCCACTACAACACATGCATGAAATGTTTTCAGGTGACCTTGTGACTGCACTACAACACATGCATGCCCGCATTCATTTATACCACCTTCAAGAAGTCCAAATGATCACTTGTTCCTATGCATTTCTAAATTTTTTATTTTTTATAAAGCAGTGGTATGAAAATTATTCCAATTTTCTTCAATGTTCAGGACATGGTCCTTTTGTATCGGTCATTGATTGATGCTTACAAATTTTACGGGGTGATCAATTTTATTTTGATGTATTCTGGATAGTTTGGTTGAAAGAATTTATTTATTCTTCAAATTAGGGACTTTTGTGTGATGAAACGAGAAAAAAATATATTTTGCTCAATATGTTGCTA
The DNA here is from genome assembly GCA_015847255.1 of Hyparrhenia diplandra. NCBI lineage: Eukaryota > Viridiplantae > Streptophyta > Magnoliopsida > Poales > Poaceae > Hyparrhenia > Hyparrhenia diplandra. Next base: position 203,035 of record JADLZK010012143.1, read on the forward strand.
TAACAGTACAATTGTAAACTCATACTCCCTCCATACTTGAAAAGAAAGACATTTAGGACAGCGACACGGTCTCCAAAAAAAAACAACTTTGACTTATCTTTTCTACAAAAATATTTATTAAAAAGTTATATATGTATGTTTTTTAAAAGTAATTTTTCAAGACAAGTCTATTGATATGATCTCAACGTCTTAAAAGTTATTCTTGATTTATATTTCTAATGTTTGACTCACACCTTGTCCAAAATATCTTCCTTTTCAACTATGGAGGGAGTATATATTACTCGTGACAAAAATAGTTGTTTATACAATATATAAGACATGAGTCTTAATGATCGTTTGGGTCTTACCGTAGCGTAAGCACGGGCAATATACTATTTTGATAATGGATCACATTTTCAATACAGTGTAATTATTTTTCCATGCACTGAATAAGTGTGTACATGTTGACTTGTACGCATTGAAGCGTCAACAGCCCCATGCATTGTGTGGTTGGTTATAAAAGTGGCGTAGGCACTCTACTGGGAATGTGCAATCGAGAAAAGAGCAGAGTTCAATAATCAACACAATGGCCCGGCGCCGGAGCTTCCGGCTCATAGTGCCAGTGGCGGCAGCAGTAGTTTTGCGCTCCTGGTCGTCGTGCCGCCGCCGGTCGCCATGTCCGCCGGTGCCGTCGCTCTTCCACGTCCGTCGTCGTCGAGCTTGAGGAGGGGAGCGAAAGGAATCGGCAAATTATTGAAGCTGCTCATCAAGAATCTCGAGGAACGAGGCCCCGGCGGCAAACTGGTGAACTCCGCCGACAGCGTTCCCTCCTTCCTCTTCAACCTCACCATCGGTACATCCTCCCCACCGCAGAACATACCTGGCGTCCTGGACATCAACAGACCGTTGGTGTGGTCTCAGTGCTCTCCCCTGCAGCGCCTGCCTGCCGGCGCCGGCCTTCGAGCCGAACAGGTCGCCCACCTTCGCGACGCTTCCTGCGGCAGCCAGACGTGCCAGCAAGTGCTCAACGAGAATTGCTCCAGCAACGCCGCCGGCGACGACCGCTGCCAGTACCAATATATCTCCGAGAGCACCAACGCGACTGGGTACCTCGCCAACGACACCTTCACGGTCGGTGCCACTCCCGTCCCCGGCTTGGTGTTTGGCTGCAGCTATGCCCCTGCAGGGGAACTTGTCCGGCGCGTCCGGCATCTTCGGCTTAAGCCGGGCCCCGCTGTCGCTGGTGACGCAGCTGCAGCTCTCCTGGTTCTCCTCCTTCTTGGCGCCGGACTCCGACCCCGACGACAGCCGCAGCCAGATCCAGTTCGGCGGCGACGACTCGCCGCCGCCGACGAACTACAGCCGTTCTACTCCCTCCTCAACAGCACCCTATACCCTTACCTGTACTCCGTCAACCTCACCGGCGTAAGAGTCGACGGCAACGACCTCGACATCCCCGCCGGGACGTTCGAATTCCAGGCCGACGGGTCCGGCGGGGTGTTCCTGAGCACGACCTACCCGCTCACAATCCTCGAACAGGTGGCGTACGACGCCGTGAGGGAGTCTATAGCCAGTGGCATCACGGCGGCGCAGCCGGTCGACGGCTCAGCGATCGGGCTCGACCTGTGCTACACGTCGGAGTCCCTGCAGAACGTGGCGATCCCGAAGCTCGCGTTGGTGTTCGACGGCGATGGCGCTGTGATGGACCTCGAGAGGTACAACTACTTCTACACCGACAACACCACTGGCCTGGCCCTGGACTGCCTCAGCATCATACCGTACACGGGCTTCTCACTCCTGGGAAGCCTTGTGCAGGAGGGAACGGTGATGACCTTCGACATTGACAACGCACAGCTAATCTTCGACACCACAGCGGCTGCTGCATCACCGGCGCACTCCCTGACGACGACGATGATGCTAATACTCTATCACTTGGCAGTATGGGTGGTGCTGTTCTAGTTATCTATTTGTCAAAATTATGTTTACACCGCACATTTATATTTTAGCTTCAAACATCCTCGGCTGAAACTGAAATATTTATCAACAATAAAGATTTTGTATTGTATACATATATATATTTATTATGAGTGCATAAGAAAAGTTGGCATTCCAAATTTCCAACTGATGGGGACGACCTCAGTTCAGAGTCACAAACACACTACCGCTACATTTTTTACAGCTACGAAGAAAACATAAATCTAAAGCTGCAGCAAAAAAAAATGAACTAAAGCATACCATATTATATGTTCATTGTGTAGATCTATTCATTCGAGTCTAACACAATTGGATTTTCCATTTTACGACATTTTTCTATTTTTTTCGAGACCACGCAAGGCGCCGCTTTTCATTAAGCGTAAGAAAGTTGAAAATACAAGCAACGGTAACCAAACGATTACTGAAGCAAAACCTAAGTGCTACTTTGGATACATCACGTGGGATTCAAAATGGCAACGGCACCAAACCCGAGAACCCGACGGTTTTTACCCGATAAAGATGCGGGTATGGAATGATTTTTCTACCCGCTGGTACGTTATTGGAAGAAATCTTCTACCCATCGGGTACGCTGGTACGGGTGCGGTGTATGCTACCCATACCCGTCTACCCGTGGGTAATAAATACCCGCATATATCACTAACAATCATAATAAATTTGGCCCATATAACACTAGAATTTGAGCCAATTCAACTAAAGTCTACATATATAACACTAGTATTATTGCTAATTGATGTTAGATTTGCTTTTGTGCACGATATTGACCTAATATTTATTAAATATTTGAATTTATAAAGCATTTCATATGTCATACTCGGGTATGTTCGCTGGTACGGGTTACCCGTCGGGTAGAATTTACCCGCCGGTACGGGTATGGAATGACTTTCCTACCCGCATGCGGATACGGGTAACCCGACGGGTAAGATTTACCCCGGTGGGTGCGTGGTACGGGTGGGCACTACCCGCCGGGTATTTACCCGTTGCCATCTTGACGTGGGATTACATGGTGACCATATTTGGCGACAAACCAAACCGACCATACTAGGCCTCCTGCGTCGGCGAGCCCTCCATATTGAGCTCCATGGCGGAGAGGTCAAAACTTCCGTTAAGAAGCATCTCAAACGGCGCCGCTTTGGACGGGCGGCATGCCGCGCCCGAAGAGGGTCCTAACCTTATCCTCGACGATACCGGAGCCTCACTGGCCGCCCACTTCGCAACCCGGCTTCGGCAATAGCGATTGGGCCTCGCAAAGTCGCATTATAGCCCTAGGTCGCGGCGGCAATACGCCACTACGACATAGGGTGTGGGTGGAGGTCGGGAATGCGGCACGGCGTAGGCGTGGTTCCGACTTGAGGATTGGCGACGGCAACGGCGACGCAAATCCCGCCCTCAATCTCTTCACGCCGCCGCTACGTATGGTGGCCACGCCCACAGGAGACACCGGAGGAGGCTCAAGGAGCGTGAGGTTCCTCCCCAGATCGGCGGCCTCTGGCCGCCGCCGGGCAATGGGCAAGAGGTCGCGAACTCCGCCGCCATCAGATCAGCCCACCCGCCACCTTTGCACCTGGGGTGGGGCCGGAGAGCTGACGTCCTCGCAAGAGACGCGGTGCAGAACACGAGGCGACGATCTCCACAAACATTGGGTCCCCCCTGCTGGAGGCTCCGCGGGCCATACGCGGTTCGCCGCAACGGTCGACGCGAAGCCGATGTAGGTCGCCGCAGCCGCGGATCGACGACATCCCGGGTCGACGGCACACACAATGACCAGGTCGCCCACGCCGACTACCCACCACGCCGTTGCCGCCGCCGCCGGGACGGCAAGGCCACAACGGGGCGCCCACCCCTATAGGGCGCGACGCTAACGCTGGGGGCCACCCACGTGTGTGTCCAGATCGCCGATGCCGGGGAGGGCGACAGAGGATCTCTCCAACACGGATCGATGCCACGTGCCTTCTCGCGCCAGAGCCCCGGGCCGCCACCGCCGACACCACGGTGGGTGCACGCACGCACCCGCTCGCTGAAGGGCGCCGAGGTGGACGCTAAGGTGACGGTGTTAGCCCCGCACTGGCGCCTCACGCCGCGCGCGCAGGAGGCAGCCGGGTGGGAGGTGCACCGGCGGCGACGCGGTCAGCGCCAGGCGCTTGAAGCGTAGTCCAACCGTAGCAGACGGGCACGGATACCGGGCGACGAGGGAGAGGTGGTGCCAGCGACGCCCCCGGCGACGCCTGACCAGGTACAGCTTATCGGCGCCGATCGGGCGCCGCCGAGGTACGCGGGCATCGTGAAGTTGAAGGGCGGTGAGGAAGACGCTGGTCGGCCGAAGGTGCGCGCACCCGCCGACCGGGCCGAGGACCGAGCCGTGCTGAAGAGCAAAGACCCGCCGACTCGCTGAGGACCGAAGTCGCCAAGAGCAGCACGCGCGCGGCCGGGCGCCCCTCGTCCCGCCCGACGGCGGCGATAACGACGACGAGGTCGGCCCTCGCCGAGGTTGGCAAGACCGCCGCCGAGGGGCGGTTCAAACCGAGTCCCCGGGTTACTCCCGCGGAGTGGATGGCAAGACGGTCGCGACGGTGAGGGGCCTCCGGCCAATGATCCCGGCCCTCATCGCTTGAGCACTCCTGAGAAGTTGTCCACCTAGCGCATCTCCTGACCTTCCAAATGGGAAGTAGGGTGCCGCCCGGGAAAGGCTCTCCAAGCAGCCGCCAGAGACCACCTCCCGAAAGTGGACATGGATAGAGGGAAGCGCCCCGGCGGTGAGCCCTCAGAAGAGCCGGGCTCGACCGACGCATTCGGGCGAGCCGGGCGCCGACGCCGTGGATCCGTCCGCTGATGACCACGCGGCGCACGCCCATGTCCACCGGGCCGACCGGTTTCGGGAAACCGGGCAGCGTGAGGGCGAGTGGGAGCGCCGTAGGCTCCACCGCCGACGAAGCCGCCTCCTCGCTGAGTCGGGTCGAAAGCAAAGACCACGCTTCCAGCGGCTCGGGCTGGGAGTCGCGGTTCGTCGCTGCCATCATGGCCTCCACGGTTGTCGCCTTCGCCCATCAAGGATCGCACCGACGGCGGGCGACTAGCAATGGGACGCCGACCGCTCCACAACCGGCGAGAGGGTAGCAGCCCGAGCGGCGCCCGACCCGACATCCCGTGGAGTGGCAGCCGGTGTGGTGGCACCGACGCCGGAGCGGCCGCCGGCAAGACGGAAAGCACCCGGTCGAGGCGGAGGGAGCATCCCCCTGATGGCGACAACGGCGCGGAGTGGGGCTCAGAAGACCGGGCCCCCCACGGCGGCGAGGTGCCGGCCGAAGCCGCCCGGCCAGGCGGCGGCGCCTCGTCACCGTGGGGCGCAGAGATGCCCCCGTGCTAGATCCGCGGGAGGGGGACCGAGGCGGCCCCGGGCGCCTCGCCGACGCAGGGGGAGGAGGCGGCGACCCCGAGCCCGCAGGGGCGCTGCCTCGATGGGGTGGGTCTGGGCGGGCGCCCAAAGGCGGATCCGTGGCAAAGCGGCCCGAAACGGCCTCGACGGCAGCCCCGGGCGCTGATGGAGGTGCGCGGGCGGCCTGTGCAAGAGCCGGCGACGACGGGCTGCAGGGGAAGGAGACCGGCAGGGACGAGGCAGGAGTGGTGGGGAAGGAGGGGCCGGAGGCGGTGGGGAAGTAGGGGTCGAGGTCCAAGGGGGCGGGCGGGCGCCGGCCGCCGTGGCGCCACCGGGCGGCGGGGGGGGCGGGGCGGAGCCGCTGGGTTGGGGAGAGCCGTTGGGTTGGGGCCCGATGCGATACAGCCTCTTCAAGACTGTAGTGTTTTATTTTACGATTTTTCTATGGTTTGAGGTATTTGTGGTGGTGTGAATGACTGCCCCTCCAACCATGACCTGCTGTGCTTCGTCAGCCATGAGCAACTCTGCTTCTCGTCTAGCGTCTAGCATAACTTGTCAACGAACCCCACCGGCTGCCTGTTACGCTGGTGAACTCCACTCAAACATTTTGTTGGATATATTGTTGCTGCTTGTCTGTGCTATTACAGTTTTTAACCATGCATGTGGGTTATGAATGCACATGGTAGGTTGGAGTATCCAAATGTTGTATGCTAATGGATTGCCCTTAATGCATAGTAAGTATGTATAGCAGATGTTCGAAAGCATTTCGATATGTTTTATTTACCTGAAATATATTTTTAGAAGGGGCGGCAAAAGCTTTGCCGCGATTTCTATTAGAAAAAAAAAGGAAAAAGGCAAGTGCCAGCCCAGTTTTTGACCGAAACCGTGCCGTAAAAACCATACAAATGAGGAGGGTACCCTACTCCCCCTGCACACCTAGGTACCAAAAAACAACTCGACTCGCGCCACAACTAGCGCCCACTCAAACAACCTTAGTGGAGTGCTCCACTCCACCAACTATGGGATCCACTTATACAACTCAACTAACACCGAATTGAAGGGAGCAAGATATACAATGAAACCACTCGGGTTGGATTGGGTCATCAACACGAGGTCTCCAAACACCGCCGCCGGCCGGATTGGGACGCCGACACAAGCCACCACTAAGAGGCACCAAGAAAAACAAAAACAAAACGCACACAAAACCGCAAGACCACCACCACCGAGAGGAGCCGACAGAAGCCGCCGAAATCGCTACTCGCCGCCACCAACGATGAAGCCGGTCCGCCGCTAGCCCGAAAGCAAGCTAACCGAAAACTCCTCCACCACGGACTATCCCCTGCCGCACACCCACAATCGCCGATCCCCGCCCAGCCTTTAGCGCCGCCAGAAAATCCCGCCACGCACAAATGGAACCATCGATCCCCGTGAACTCGTGGGGGCCCCGCCACCCACCGACTCACCCACTACCCGACTCGAATCAAACCGCCAGAGAGCACCTTCCGCTCACCGGGGACCGAGATCACCACCACCATGCGCCGCCTACCGAACATCCAAGACCCATGGGCCCTCTGCACCACCGCCAACACGGGACCGTGTGCACCACCCACGCAGAACGCCGGGCAACACCACAAATTTACCGACCACCACCCCGCCACAAGCCGAGCCGGGTCTCAAGATGCGGCGCCTCCAAGGAGGGAACGACGCCAAGCGCCCGCCGTCGCACGCCCAAGAGGACTAGGTTTTCACCCCGAGAATCCCACGCCGCAAGGACATGGATGCCCTCAATGGTGCCCCCAAATGGGGAGAACGACGACAAAGGCGCCGTCACCATTGCCCACCGACAAAGCGGTAGAAGGCTTTCGCCTGTCTCAAGATCACGCCCGCTGACACGCTCAGCCCCGACAGAGCACACCCTCCGCCCACACATCGCCGCACGGAGAAAGCCCGGCGACCGCCCCCCAAGGCACCACCACGGCACCACGAGCAAGCGCCGACGACCCCCGCACTGCACCAAGGAGGGCGCTGAACCGTGACCGCCGACGCGAAGGGGACGAGGAGCGTCAGCCCATCAAACCCGAAACCCGCCCGCATCATACAGGACACTCCGGTTCTCAAAACCACCGTCTACGGAAAGTAGAGCCACGCCCCAGGTTGAGTCGCCAAAGCCAGACATCGGCAAAGAGCCTCCTCCCCAAAGACACCGCCGTGCCGCTTGAAACCACGCCGACCGCCGCCGCCGTCCGCGCCGCCATGGTGGGGAGCCTTGACCGCGACCGCCACGCGACCTTCCACCACCACGCCATGGCGCCCGCCACCGCCGCCGCCTCACGCAGGCCGCCGCCGCCGCTTACTCGTGCCGGCACCCCCCCGCCGCTAGGCCGCAGATCCGGCCAGAGAGGACCGGATCCGCCATAGCCGGATGTACCTCCCTTGCGCCCCGCCCCCATACCACAGCCGGGCGCTACCGAGCTCCGCCGCCTCGATGCGGCGCCGCCGACGAGGAAGCCCCCGCCGCCGCCCCCGGGGCTCACGCTGGTTCCGCAGGTTCTCCGGGCGCGCAGTAGGGGGGAAGGAAGGGAAGGGGGGCGAGGTGGGCGCTGCGGCGGCGGCGCCGCCCGAAGTCGCCCGAAGCGGGGGGCGACGCGGGGCCTCTCGTCCGTGACTTTTTTTCCGCCCCACCTTATTTTTACCTGAAATATATTCATGCTAACGGATCTGTGATATGTTTTATTTACCTGAAATCTAGCAGATGTTCGAAAGCATTTCAAAAGCATGTATTGAAAAAGAGTTTGAAGCAGCAGCCCTTGAAGTGCGACCTGACAGTGACGTAAACTGTCTGGTAATCTAGAGCCAACCTTCCTGGACGGCCAAACGATGGTATGTCCGGCTGCTTTATATCTGCTAGAATGTGCTTTTCTAGTTATACAATTGACGGTGGCTGCAAATTGATGTGTGCATCCATGCTCGCAGGAAGTAAAAATATACACTCTGTATTGTGTTTGTTGTGCATGGATGGTGTTGGAAATGGTAAGTACAAGCAATGCAGATTACGTTAACCCATCAAGAGTGCACTGGCTAAGTTACTAAAAATACTTTAAAAATTATAGAATTATTATATGGAACTGACGCCCTAGATAGGCCATGGTTTGTGGTCGTTGGACATTAGCCATATTGCTACATTATGAACTGCAAATGACTTTCGGAAATTGGGATTGGGGCTTGTTTGAGCATGCTTGCAAGTACGCTGCAGCCTGAGTTTGTCCACTGGTGGTTATTGTGTGGGAGAGAGCCTATGCATCTGAATATCAAGTTTTGTGTTGCTGTGTTCAACGCTGGTTATTGAGCAATCATGTACACAATTGAACATAGCCTTGTAGGAATGATCGACTAACTAATCTCATGATGCTCAAAACTTTGTAGGAGTGGGATCTCTAGTTTTCAGTTTACATGTTTATTTCAGCCTGATTTGAGGTCAACATTTTTTTTGAACTTATAAATGTCAAGTTGTTGGTCATACCACTGATGGATGTAATCTTTTATTTTCAGGTGGGAGGTAATTGCGCTTAGAGGTAGCCTGATGCATGCTGTGAGAAGTTGGATCAATGTGTTGATGGCCAATGCATTATTTTGGACATTCTAACTATAGATGAATGCTTTTGTTAGGACTTACTAGAGATGAATCATTTTGTAATGAGTGCAAGCAAACTATATGAGATGTGAGCTGTGCAATCATTACAAACATCTCTAAGCTATGCATTATTTTAGCTTGATGGCCAAACTACATGTCTTGATGTAACTTGTTCTTGCATCAGTTGTGGAAAAATGTTAAGACCTACAACTATAATATAATTTTGAGCTATGATGACCTTTTGTGTTGTGACTGTGTATTGTTTCAAAACTGAATTGTCAATTGGATGTTTCATAGATCGTGATGATTAGTATTGATCATGAGATCAATGTATAAACATATAATATTATGTTGTAATTTCCTTTTATGTAGAGCGCAGGATGGTTGGTCGCTATATAATATATAGCGCCAAACCATTGGTCGCTATAAGTTTGTAATTGGCGTTTGGACGTCGCTGTATGTTTGACGTACCGTCGAACGGTCGGTCGCTATAAACTTATAGCGACGCCAGTTATTTCGACCGACTACATTGGTCGCTATATATTTATAGCGACCGCCCCAGATGTCGCTATATCGACTTATAGCGACCATTCGTAGCTCGCTATAGATAGGTTGTGGTATAGTGATAGTGCCACCTGGGCATTGGTTCCTCCGATGGGTACTCCTCCGCCTAAAAAAAAATGTCGTTATAGAATTCAAGACATCTTGGTTGACCATGTGTCATATTTAATTTTTTGTATAAATTTTATTTATTCGTTTTTTTCCTATATATCAGTCGCCTGGACTGCTCAGGCGACAGAGGCTGCTCAGAAACAAATTAGCGAGAAGGTGCGACGGCGGTCTAATCACTGCATCATTTGCTAGTAGACTACAGCTAGCTAGCCATCTAGCTAAGGACGACGAACAACATGGATCATATCGAGTTGCAAGAAAGAACCGTGTTTGCGTTAAAAAGAAGGACATGAAAGAACTATGATCTGTTTTTATTTTGTGCTTTCATAGAAAAAAAAAATGTTTCTTGTGATTTTGTCACTTGTTATTTGTGATATGTAATTTGTCACTTGTGGGCATTAAGGATGCAGATCCAATGGTGGAGATATAAAAAAAAAACTAGGCACCTAGATATAGCACTCCCTTATTTATTTTGTTATGACTTATTTTATCACTACAGGTACTTTCATAATGATTTATTTATATTATAATTTGCATAATATTTTTGAATAAGACGAATAGTCAAACACGATGTTCGAAAGTAAAAAAAAAAAGTCATTTTTTTGGATGGAGGGAGTATATTTCTAATCTTAGTGTTTCTACGTTTAAGATATCTGCTAGGTTTATGATCAATCAGTTTTGTCACTTTAGTGATTAAATAAATGTAGTTCACACATGCACATATATGTTGTCAAGAATTTACTATTTTTTTAATAAATTGAAAATGAAAATGCCTAAATTTATAACAATCCAAAACCTGATATTAGGCGATTTTGTGATGTTTCATGGTGTTTTTTTATTATTCATTACACGGTAACATGAGTTTTTTTTTTTTCATGCGAGCGAGGCTAGGAGATCAACTAACCAATCAGGCCCTACAAATGCGGGTCACATTAGTGTCGTTATGCTTATGGCAATATTTCCTGCGTTGAGCCTGATCAATGATTTCCTGAATTATTTATGCATGTTCAAGTCTATATATAGTACGTACGTAATTGAATATAGATATAGAAAATATAGAAAACTCCGTAATTGATGCATGGCTTCTGTTTTACCAGCATGCGTAATTTTAATTTATTTATTACTCATTTATTAGGCAAAATAAAATCGATTTGAGAAGGTGTTATATATATGTACCCTACGTACATGTGTGCAACAGGCAAGCACATCGAACAGTAGAAATTGATCTCAAGGTATCATTTTCCGTTTGGTCTAGTTTGTTTTTTTCTCATGCATCGCAGTATCGCACATTGTTACTAGTCTATACAAATCTGCATACATATTCTGATCAATTTCCTTGGCAATATATGATATGAACTACGGAGTAGGAAATAAGCACTACGATAGAAGAAGAAGCGGCAGGTGATACAATGGAGGGCAAGAGGCTCACCGCCTCGTCCCTGCTCGTCGTCGTCGTGCTCCTGTCGATCCAGCATCGGCCGGCGGCCGCCATGTCCGAGTTCTGCCGCTGCTACAAGCAGTGCTACGCCGACTGCCGGATGTACTCCGGGCCTTACCCCTGCAACTTCGGTTGCCTCCAGGACTGCTTCAACAACGCCCTGCAACCGGCGGCGCGTCCGATGTCCACCGCTGACTGCAACCGCATCTGCCCTCATACGCGTCTGCGGCGTCATGAGCAGCACCGCATCCATGGCGGTGGCAGGTGGTGATGATGCAGCTGAAGCTGAGGCGGCGTGCCTTGTTGCCTGCCGCAACAGCATCGGACACCCGCTGCTCCGCGGAAAGACCACGACTTGATGAGTTCAGATTCAGAATCACACAACACAACCGCCGGCCAATAGTGTCTAATGCGATGGTGATCGATCGGCTCAAAACAATGATCGATCTATCTGTGATTTTTTAAAAAAAATATATAAACAATGTTCTAGTTCTAGCACGGATGTATCATGCATGTGGAATTGAAATTGGAATTGATTATCAGATCCTCTTCAACCTGATGAAACAAATATAAAGGAAAGGTGTGTAGGAGAAGAACCTGATGAACCCGTACTGTTAATCATGTTTGTGTTAAGTATCAAATGCAAGACACAACCTTACGTGTTTTCAAGAACTCCCGGCCTCCGTACCAAAATAGCTAGTACACATCTCGCATTTTAAAAGAGACACAAACTCTTTTAAATTCAACAAATATATAAAAAGTTACTACTAATTATAGTAAATATATTTAAAGATACGAATGTTAATACTATTTTTTTTAAATCTAGCTAGCTAAATTTGAGATTTGTTACCTCTCGAAGTGTAAGATGACAGTTTATTTTAGGACAGAGCAACAACGTATGGGGATTACCTTAGGTGGCGTTTTTTAAGCAAAACAAAATAGCAAAAAAAAAAAAAGCAGTAGGTTGGTCATGGATGAGTCATCTAAAGCTACCATCTACCAAAGAAAGAGGGTGAGAAACTAGATAGAGACATCGAGGAGGAAACTATATGAATAAGATATTGAGGCAAACAATAAGGCAAACAATAAGGCAACAATCAAATCGATAGTCTTGTACGTAGACATGCAGGAAACTTTCCAGGGATTTTGTCGATAGTTTTGGTTTTCTTTATCTCATTTCGATGATTCATCGTGTTATTTGATTTAGTTCAGCGTGGGTGAAGTGCTTCGTCAATCTCGTGAACAATTTTTTGAAAACCCAAAACGACTACTCGGCTGATAAATGCAGATTCACGCTCTGTATACCAAAAATAACAGGTAAACTTTGGCTTACAATTTAAAAAAAAAGCTATATCAGAAAAGATTTTTGTGCTTAGTAGGGCAATTGCTGTATCTATATATCTTAGTCCTACTTTAAATGCATGAAGATTTTATGCGTGGTTAATAAGGAATAGATTGTCGATCAATCCTCGATGAGATACCTTGTACTGCTATAGACAAAAGTATAGGAAAGCTCAGATGAGTAGGGTGGACATGCTCTGTAGAAGAAAAGAAGGCCCGCTTGTCACTTAAGACATGGCGCCATGGGCATTGTTTGTCCTTTCACTGAAGAGATGGCCGTCAAGGCACTAGCCACCAACCCACGAATTTAACTGAACGTTGCAAATTCCAGAGTTTAATACCTGCCTGTGGCTCAACTGAAATTTCGATCCACACCCACATTCTCTCGTGTTGCCTATTGATTCACTTGCCACAGTTTAATCTAGCATTACACTGTGTTGCACAGTCTATTCTATAGCACAACAGTGGTACTAGTCCAGCTCCCATTTCCTGATCCAAACATCATCCACCACATAAATGTTTGACGGCACACTAGTCTCCAGCAAAATACCAGATATGGTCGGCTGAGCTGGTTTACTCTACTCCATAATTGCACAATGTCAGCCTCAGTATAGCTCAGATAAGATCGTCTCACACTTCTTTTCCAAAATCTTCACGGCTTCAGTGAACAGCACCTCCGGGGGCAGACTTCCAGTCGACTCGATGGTGACTAGCGAGGAAACATAACATATGGAGGATTAGAATGTTGCAGTGGAAGTACAGCGCTATCGTATCGGACAAAACTTCTGTTATGTGATACAGTTGTCCTACTATGGACTATGGAGGCGCTGGTAATGAAGACATTTATTACTTGATTGAGGTATAAGATGATTGAGTTCTTGACTACTTACATATGAAATGGTCTTTCACACGCCGTAGCTCGACATGATTCTTGGGCACAGACGACTCCTTGGCTTCGGACTTGTCAGAGTCCTCGATTTGGGGCGCAGACGACTCCTCGGCTTCAGACTTGTCAGAGTCCTTGGACTCTTCAGGCACCATACATTGTCTACAGAGTGTGCATGCCCTTGGCTTTGCAACAACTGCCTTCTTTTCACCTGTGTATACAAAAACGTAAGGGTTAATGTGGATGGTAATGAAACCCGAAAAGTTTATGCAATGGACATCCAGGTCAGTGCTTCGTAAGTTGCTTTTGATCCCTAGCCCTTAACATCAACCATATTCTAATACAGTTTCCAAGTGAACTTAAAAAAACCTGGGATACTACATTTCTCATAATTCTTTGTTGTTCAAACTTGCAAGTATTAATCATCATAATCTTCAACTAGAACAGTGGTTAGTACCAATCAAGAGTTTCAAATGCTTCAAACAATCAACTTGCTCCAGCAATCAATATATAACATCTTGCCGATTGCCACTAAGCTAAATACTGAGTTTCTGACTCCCTTGTTACCTCAAGTTGAGCCTCTTAAAAAAAAGAAAGGGAAAGAGAAATTACCATTACCCAGGTCTTCAATGTCAAAAACATTAACTGGGCATTTCTTCACTAACTCCTCTGCTTGAGCACCTTTAAAGACTCCATGAATAACAACCTACTTGATAATATAGCAGTAAAGCATCAGGACACAAGCAACAGATACAGTTTAAGCACCATCTTGTGGTAAATGTGGTAGTGAAACAATTTTACCTCAGGAAGCACTCTGTACCAGGCCGTAGCAACTGGCGACCACTTGGCATGATCTTTCCCAACTCCCTTAACAGCATGTGCCTCGAGTTCAATAGACTATAAAAGAACAGATTATTAAATTACAAAGTACTAATGGAAATAATAGATCGCTCGAGGAAAAAAAAAAATAACTGGTATAATAGACAAATTATCTTTACAAAGTTTAAATCTGACATGCTGTCAAAGTCACAGAATGAATTCCAATCACCAACATAGTTTATTTTTAGGGCATCAGTTAAGGAAAGGCTATTGCCTGCACAAATTAAAACTGTAATTTCCACTGGACTAAAGTTCCATTTTTACCACATGGACTCAATCACACAACAAATCGCCTTAACCCAAATATTGAATCAAGAAGTGTAGAAGATGTAGGTAAACCTACTCATTTCATAATGGTGCCAAGAAAATAAGTCACACAGAGTCACACAGCTACCTGTCCTGGCCCAAGCCTGGCAATAGTAATGTCTTTAAACTTCACACCAAGAGGCTTTTCTAAGATCTCCTTTTGGCTTTGACCGAAGGAAGTGAAAGTCTTCTGTTTGTCCCCAGACTGTGAAGGAGCTGACATGCTTAATTGGCTGCCTTCTGGTAACCACTCTAGTTCACTAGATTTCACTGTCACAGACAACCAAGCAGTCAACGAGGAAATCTGGTTTATGCTGACAAGAAAAAGAGATATAAGGAGGCAAAGGATAATAAAGTTCAATTATGACAGATATATATTTATTTTACTTTCGAATGTATAATGACAAAGTGCATAAAATGCCAACTTGAGGTAAGGAAAATCTGTCGACAAGGAAACTACAAATGGAAACTTTAACATTTCACCACAGTATACATACAGAAATAAATTGTATAATAGATGTCACATAAGTCCACAAGAGCTTAACCGCGCTTTCCATTTGAGCAATGATATATTCTTCCAATAAGGTAACATGGGGTATGACATTTCATTTTGAGAGATGAAAGGAATCTGTATAATCAGCAGACATTGCAGGAAGATAAGGCATACCCGTAATTCGTGGAGAACGCTTTGGACATGAAACATGCAATTTATAAACAATAGTATTCCTTTCATTTGGGACATCATTTTCTGCAAAAAGAAAAAGGAACAATAAGATGGCTCTTGTGTTAAATATATTAAGGTGAAGCTAGAGCAATTGAAGGCACCTGAGATATAATCAAAGAGTCTTGGATCTGCATCAAGTGGAATAAGTCCTAGTCTATGTGAAAGAACTTCATCTACCATAACTGAGGTGTTGTCAACCATGAAGACTTTCTCAATTGCCATAGTAGGAACCTACTAGTTCAGAGGAAGTATTTACTACATATGAAGTGCTAAAATAGACTGATTTCAGTTATCTCATTGTACACATGAAACCATGCAAATACCTCTGCGATAAGGATTCTCCGGAAAGCATTAGCTATTGATGCATCAATACCAATCATATCAAACTCCATATCATCTTCGTGAGACGATTTATTTCAATTTTGAAGTTCTTGCGAAACTTCTCTAGGTAAGGAAGCTTATCTTCTTGTTGATCGGGCACATCGCCCACCTCCTTCTTCTTAGATTTAGATTTAGTCCCCTTCTTTGGCATATTGTCTCCCTCTCGATGCTTCTTTGTTCACTCTTTTATCGTTGTTATGTCCTGTTCCCAATGGAAGAAGCAGACAATAGTCAGTGAATGTTTGCGTTTGCACAACAAGGATAAACGGATACACATGTTGGTACTGGGCTGATACAGATACACTGAAATTATGTCATTGTTGCCAAAAAAATAACCGAATAAGCAAATTCATCTTCATATTGTTTTTCTTTCATAAGCATAAATAAATAACAGTGCAAATAGCAGTCACTTAAGTTCTATCGCATAGCAAATATATAGAGCCTCAAATTTATCAAATTATAAAGGGCATTCGGGCATGGGCGGATCCAGCTGGATGCATGGGTATTCCTGGGAATACCCAATTATTTTGAGAAAAAAATGAGTATATGTTTGATATATGGAATTAGGTTTTCAAGTCGTCGCCTAGGCGTCCAAATCCTGGGCGTCCCCATCGCCACGACCAAAATCCAGAAAAGCAAAAGAGGCGAGGGAGAAGAGAGAGGAAGAGCAGAGGAGGAACAGCAGGGTTTGGGGAAGGCCAAACTCCCATCTCCGCACCATCGGATCCCATGGCCATGGCAGCTCCGATCTGCAAGGGGGCCGCATGGGAGAAGGGGGAGGGGGGAAGCGGCAGGGAGGACCGGAGGAGAGGTGCCGGCTGCAGATGTCAACGGAGGGGGCAGAGAGAGAGAAAGAGGCGGCACCTGATAGAAGCAGCAGCACCGGCTTCGGCGGCGGCGGCCCACCAGTCGTTGCCTCGTCGGAGAGCTAGAGGGAGCGAAGAGGCGGGAAGGTTAAGTTACGTGGGCTGCTCGGTGGTCTCTAGGCTTGGGCTTTCTTTTTTTTTTCTTGTTCTCTTTTTCCTACTTCCTTTACACTGTAACACTGAAGCTCTTCGTACTCATCTAGATGTCATGTCACCTAGTCGATTTAAAAGGATGACTCATCACACCTCATCATACCACCTTAATAAACATAGATATATATATGTGTGCAAATTATATTATGTCCAAAGTATCATTTTATCTTTCATCAAAAGATTCTAAATTTCACGCAAACACAACAAAAAAAAAAAAAAAAGTGAGAACATAATTGCCCTTTGTCCACTTCCGACTCCTCAATATTATTGATCTCATATTGCATCGAAAAATTCACTAATGATTTGGCAAGGTTATTTATTGTGTGCCTCCATCTCGCGATCTCATGACCTTAAGATTTAACGAGCTAACAAGAGCACGTGATCAAAAGAAAGTTTATGAAGACAATCGCCCACCATGTGTCATGTCAAGCTAATCAAACTTGACTAAGATGTATAGTGGCTTCTCAAACTCACACCCGCCAAGGAGCCGCTTCACGTGAGAGGCCGCTGAAGGCTCCACACAAACCCCGACCAAGGCTCCATGCCGAGGTCCCTTAGCCGCAGTCTCTATGATGAAGGGTCCCTAGCGAAGGTCTCATGTCGGGGTCTCGACTAAGGTTGATTGGAGAAGGTCTTTCGACGATGGCTAACTCGAGGAGGTACGAACATCCAAGTAAGGTCATTTCTATTCAATGTAAACGATATGTAAAAGGCTAAGCGAGTCCGAAGCATAGTGGCAAAGATGCCATCCTCATTGCCATCGGGCCTCGCTATGGAGCGAGGGTCAACCATCCACAACTTGCCTAGGCTAGCTGTCATGCACCTCCACATGACACCAAACAAGACAATGCACTTACGCATATCAAAGCATCATGCAAAGGCCACGAGCCGTAGTTTGCTCACCGCCGATGCAAAAGCGCCCACCTCAAGAAATCCACTATCGACCCCACTATCTATTTCTCTTGACATGCAAAGTGTCTACCCGGTAATCCACTATCATTTTCCACTAGCAATTTCTATTGACAACGCCGTGGGGCCCCTAGTTTAGACAAATAGCAACAACTTTTTTATAGCAATGAAGGGGTTTTTATAACTCTAAGTAGCATTAAAGATTTTGATGTTTTTTAAATGGATTCTCTTCGAACCATGTTGCATTCAAACGGCCCCTATCTCTATGGCTTGATGGGTGAAATTTTGAGGCATTATGACCACCAAAGGGATGGTGATATTGTGATGGTTAGAGTTATGAAGGGTATCAAACTTGGAGCTCTATGCGTAGTATAGTGGGAGTATGTAATACTATAGTGTGCGCGTGCCATTTTAATGTTATTTTAGGGCTATCTCATAAAGGAACTCAATGAAAATCAATCACAATAGTAACAAACATAATTCACCAGCTAGGGTGCGGTCCAATTCTCTTTAGAGTAAAGCGCATGTTGACAAGCTCTCTAATATTGTTTTAGGGTTTAGTATCACAAAAGAACTTAAGGGAATCCCTAGAAATTGAATGTGGAGCTTGAGAGCCTTCAATGGAGTGAGAGGCGTGTATGCAAGTTGGTGGTGAGTTCTAGTCAGTGGTGACCCATGGAGAGGCCGGTAAGTCATGGCAAGTACCACGAGTTGCATGGCGTTGTCACACCAACCAACATATGTAAGGATAAAAAGTTAGGCTTAGCTAGCAAAGCTAGGTTTGCAGTTGTATATATTTAGAGTTGTGAGCATTTGGTTGCACATCTAAGCAGTACGACTTTTCCTAAACTCAATTTCAACAAACATCAGCATTTTCTTCCATCATTGAGCTCTCTGTTTGAGACACTTCTAGGCTGAATCATGACTAGGTTCAATAATACCATTTATTGTATGGCTCATGATCTTCAATTCCTCTTACAAGTCAAACTTCATATCTAGCTCGAAAAATATATTTCCACTTTGGTCAAAGCAAAGAACTTGATAAGCTTTAAACTCGGGTTATAGGCCGATTGAGGTATTTTCTTGACATTTGCTCAACATGAACTCTTAGCGACTTTTTGTTGTAGAGTTCCTTTAGAGTCATTTAAGCAAAGTGGCAAGGTTTGGTTGAGCTCATGACTTCACATCCATTTAGTATGGCAATATTAAGAAGCTTGACTTGCCATGCTTGAGCTCAATCCAATGCTTAAGCGGTGGCAAACACACGGGGTGTTGCAAAATCCCACAAATGGGAGCTCAATGAATCACTCACAAGAGGGGATCCACAAGCCACGATCAATCCACTAGTGACTCCTTTCGCGAATTTTCCGTGGGGTAAGGATCAACCCGTCACAAGTCCACTGGTGTGGCCTCGAACAATCACCAATCGAGCTCAACACCGCCACGAACTCCAAGCCGCTAGGAAACCAAGCAAATTCCCAAGATAACAAGAATCACGCGGCTCCTCCGAAGAACAAGTGTCTCTAGATGCAATCAATAATGCAATGCACTTGGATTCTCACTCAATCTCACCAAAGATCAAAGTTAGGCAAGAGAGATGAGTGGAGGGGAGTTTTCTCAACTCACAAGAGAGTTAGAATGATCAAATGTGTAAAAGAGAGCTCAAATGACTGACCATACACATATATATAGGCTCCACACAAACATAGAGCCGTTGGGGTTCAAAACACAGCTTCTGCGCCCTGACCGGATGCTCCAGTCACTAGTCCGGTCACAACCGACAAGAGCCTGGGCCCACACGTTGACAGCCCGAACGCAGAGTCCGGTTGTTGACTGGACACACCGGTCGGCCCAAAGTGTCGATTCCGGACCTCCATCGAATCGACCGGACCCTAGCCGGCCGGACGCTTCCGGTCGGGCTCTAGCGTCCCACACGTAGTTCTGGCCGCTAGTTCCCCGCGATAGTCCGTCATTTTGTTGTCGCCGCTTCAACCCAAGCTTCGCCACTTGCCTCAAGTTGCTAACACGCCGATGATGATCTCAATATCACATGTGTTAGCATTTCACAAACGATTTGGCAAGAACGGAGTTAGTGCTCTAGAATCTAAATGCCTATGCAAGTCAACATGAACCTAGAGGCACTTCATCATCAAATTAGCCATGGCATTCCCTCTTGATAGTCGGCTATCTATCCAAAATGTGATCACACTCTCTGTAGTGTCTTGATCACCAAAAGCAAAACCCTACCAAGTTATACATTTGTCTTGATCTCCGGGTCCTTTCCTTTCCAACATGTGAGCTCGATGATCCACCATGTCCATCATCAACGTCCATGTCCATATGATCATGTTGCTCCACGTCATCCATGCAATCTTTCTCTTAAGCACACTTAGAGCAAAGGATTAGCATAATAAAGTGTCATCAATTTTCAAAATCAAACATGAGATTTCACACCCCGTTGAGGGAATGCTTGGAAAATATCCTTCTCCTTGCCTATATATAGTGCTAAGGGTATGAAAGCAAATGGCTCTCTCCCTCTCACTTAAAAGCATCGCCACTAATACACTCTCATATCTCCTCTCCATGTTTGTTCAAATAGTAATTTCAATAGTTAAATGTTTATATCTAGATTTTAGGAATACCCAACTTTAATTTTTCTGGCTCCGCCACTGCATTCGGGCAGTGCCGAACTGCAAATTGCAATCAGTTCGAGTTTCTTCTTCATCCACAACCAGGGGACGAACCCAATAAAGGACGGGTGTACACATAACACATGCACAACACACCCGATATAATAAATCGAAGCTATAGTATGCATAACACATGTTCACACCTATGATTAGTTCACATCCGAATACAAATAGC
This sequence comes from Hyparrhenia diplandra, assembly GCA_015847255.1. Taxonomy (NCBI): domain Eukaryota; kingdom Viridiplantae; phylum Streptophyta; class Magnoliopsida; order Poales; family Poaceae; genus Hyparrhenia; species Hyparrhenia diplandra. The sequence goes on from JADLZK010012143.1 coordinate 223,430, forward strand.
CAAGTACCTCAATTTTAGGATTGGGTGCTCACTTTCGCACAGCAGGAAGAAAAGAGGGTTCGGGTGCTCAGTTTCCCACAGCTAAAAGAAAAGAGACGGGGCGGGCATATACCTGGAGTGGAAGGTTCACGTCGCCGGCTAAGGGAACGGTGAAGACCTGGGCAGCTGGGCGGCGGCGGCGGCTGTCGCCCTAGTTGCCGTGCGCGTGGTGAAGAGGAGACGAACATGTGAACGGGAGCAATTCTTCCGGGCCCTTCTCCGCTGGCGCTACTGGGCCGATTTCTATTTCTATCCTCAGGTGCACGCGGCCCATTGAACTTGCCCGTTTCAAAACACTTTATTACTCTCGACCTTTTTTTTCTCCCCTAAATAATGCTTTTGCATATCTTTGAATCAAAACTACAATGTTTGTTGCATCGAAACGCTTCATGAGGCTCTAAATCTGAAGTATTTTTCAAAACCATATTCAGTAAAACTTTGAAAAAAAAATTATATTAAGCATATGCTTGACCTATGAAAAGCATCTAGAGCAAAAACATCGCGCTAAAGAGGCAATGTGGGAGAAAGAAGATCTATGTTAAGACTAGCCACATTTATTGGTGGGTAATGGAAATCCCAAGGATAACATCCAACTAAAGAGGCAATAGGAGAGAAAGAACATCTATGTTAGGCCTGCTAATGGGGCGGGGGGTTGAACGGGTATTTTTGGGGCGGGTTTTAATACGGGTACTATTGGGGCGGGTGGAAACGGGTGACACCGTGAAACGGGTTGGGGCGGATTGGGTTGACGACACAAACGGGTTGGGACGGGTTGGGGCTCTATGGTCATAGATCGGCGCATAAGTCATATATCATCTTCCTCCGTGACTTCGGGTTGGGGCGGGGGGGCATTGGGCCGACGGGCGGGCGGGGCGGGTGGTAGTTAGGGTTTTTAAAATATGGGTTGGGGCGGGTTTGGGGTGGGTATCCACCCATTAGCAGGCCTAATCTATGTTGAGACTAGCCACACACTTATTAGTGGGTATTGGAAATTTTAAGGACAAAATTTCCTAAGAGCAACTTTAGTGGAAGGCCTTAAACGAGTTCTTAATCTATTTTTTAGAGTCTAGCAAAACAAAAATCAACTCCAATGAGGATCCTAGATAGGCTCCTTTTTTCCAGCCCTCCTAATTTTTACTCTCATGCCCTTGACAATAGGAGGGCCCTATTCATCGAGAGCAAATTTGGGTTCGCCGCTGCAACCACGAGCGCGAAGCTATTGCAGCTCGCCGCCTTTTGGTCCTGGGCCCTGGGGGCGAGGCAAGACAACAGACGGACTGCGACAGCGATGGGGAGGCCGAGCAAGGGCAGCAGCGCATTGAGATCCGCCGCATCGAGGATGCCAGCTAGCTCGAGGTCACCTTCTCCAAGCACAAAGTCCGGCCTACAAAAGAAGGCCTCTGAGCTCTTTCTACTCCTCCGCAGCACGCCCATTGCCCTTGTCGTCTTCTCCCCCAACAAGAAGGCGTTCACGCTGGTCACTCCCTCGAGGTCACTCCCTCTGTCGACCATGTCCTCCTTCACTACGCCGCCCGACCCCCGCGCAAGGAGGTGAACGCCCTCTTTTTTGTTGCGTAAAAGAATAACAACTCTCGTTTCAAAAAAAAAAAAAAATAACAACTCTCTCTCTCTCTGTTCTAAATCATAACAAGTTTTGGATTTTTTAAACACCCAGTTCTCAACGAAGAAATTTGGCATAAGATCTGGTCGTGAATGAGTGGCAAAGTAATAATAAAGAACCTCACGCTCATGACATGATAAAATTATTTGTGTGGCCAAGCTAAGCTTTGTTGTCCAGAGGAAATTTATCTTACAATCAGCCACCAAACTGCATGGTTGACAAACGTACGTACGAAGGAAAAAGAAGATCCAACAAGGATCAGATAAGGGATGCCTAGAAGCACCAGTGCAACCAAAGTGACATATCTACGGACCGTAGTCTAACGGTGCTCGAGTGGCAGATTTTAACTCTGGTCATTTCTGTATCCTGTGTCACAGTAAGATGAAGATGTTCAGGTTCATTTGGGCTTGCTATTGGTTTCAGCTAAAATGTACCGATTGGTTGTTGCTTTGGGCTTTCCCCGTGAAAACAGTTTAATTGGGAAGCATGTCTGTCCTGAACAAACTAAAAAAAAGGTCTCCTGAACGCTGAACTGTTAATTCCCGAATGTGGCAGCCATCAGAACCAAGCGAGCGCTTGAGCTCATGCAGGCAGGCAGCCAACCATATTCTTAGAGATGCTAATCCTTGTCCCAAATAAACCTCTCTGCTCTCTGCCGTTTGTGTTATTGTTTCATGACAAATCTTATTACGACAATTCTCGGTTAAGGAAACAGCTGCTTAAAACTGGCAGACTTTGAGTTTCATCTTCAACATGCAGAAATTAATGAGATATTCTTCATTCCAAACTGAACAAAGTGTCTCTTCCAGATGCTGAGCATAGTGACCTTTGGAAAGATTTTGCAACAACGAATGCATGAGCCGGCAGGTAGGTTGTTCATTGCCCACACATATATGTAACAAACTTAGAGTCCTTGTTTCAATACCATATGCATGACTAGACACTATCTCTATATATGGACTTAGCTAGTTTATTAGATGAAACAAACTGAGAGTAGATATGATCAAGAAGAAATATCAGTAACAAGAGGATCAAGTCCTAACTGATCTTTATTAATTGTTTCACCTTAGATATGGGAGGAAAACAACATGGCAACAATGCCATTAACTGATTGAGCACAATGATCATGGTTTTGGTGGACCTCTCAGAGACCCCTCACTAGCACGAGACTATTCACTCGGCTGTCGCGGCATGCTTTTGTCTTATGGACTTTGATAATAGTCCACACTAGAAGAAATCATCTAAACAAGTGGAAGTTTACAATGTATCAGTGTGCATTGTGTTGGCACCTTTGGGCTATGGTATAAATATTGTATCGTGTACACTTAGGACGTGTAAGGGTACTTGTTGACCCCTAATACTGTGTATTCAGTGGTTGTCGCCTTCATTGAACAATTTATTGGTTCGTGAGAACTCAACTCATCAACTTAAACATGTTTTAGAAAAACAATTGAATCTCGTTTTTGCTTGTGTTCTTGATTCACAAATAGGGATGACTAGTCCAACTGGGGTGGATGTCTTTTGATCGAAAGCCGATTTGTGAGTTATAGTTAAGTTTCTACTAAGCCAAGAATTATGTTCCATTGACACAAGATTTGAACACTATCATTTTTCCATCACCTTCTTGAGGGGTTTTTTAGTTTTAATATTTACTACTACCGTCCATTGTTTACACGAGTATTGCCGTCGGTATTAACCCCAATTATCACCGTTGACTTTCATCAATAAAAGATCACCGGTGATAATCTCTTTCAAATACTGGTGATGAACCTAGTGTTACAGCTCCTTGTGAAGATAGTTTAATTGGACAGCGATTCTGTCCTAAAAAAAGTCTGTCCTAAATGCTGAACTCCTGATTCCTGAATGTGGCAGCCATCAGAACCGAGCGAGCGCTTGACCTCATGCAGCCAGCCAGCCATGTTCTCAGACATGCTAATCCTCATCCCAAATAAACCTCTGTGCTCTCTGCCGTTTGTGTTATTGTTTCATGACAAAGCTTATTACGATAATTCTCAATTAAGGAAACATGTGCTGAAAATTGGCAAACTTTAAGTTTCTTGTTAACATGCAGAAATGAGATATTCTTCATTCCAAACTGAACAGAGTGTCTCTTCCAGATGCTGAGCATAGTGACCTTTGGAAAGATTTTGCAACAACGAATGCATGAGCCGGCAGGTAAGCTATTCATTGGCCATACATATATGTAACAAACTTAGAGCCCTTGTTTCAATACCATATGCATGACTAGACACTATCTCTCTATATATAGACTTAGTTTATTAGATGAAACAAACTGAGAGTAGATATGATCAAGAAGAAATATCAATAACAAGAGGATCAAGTCCTAACTGATGATCTTTATTAATTGTTTCACCTCAGATAACAGATATGGGAGGAAAACAACATGGCAACAATGCCAATAGCTGATTGAGCAGAATGATCATGGTCCGTGTGGACCTCTCTGAGACCCTCACTAGCATGAGGCTATTCACCCGGCTGTTGCACCATGTTTTTGTCTTGCGGACTCTGGTAATAGTGCACACCAGAAGAAATCCTCTAAACAAGTGGAAGTTTATAATGTATCAGTGTGCATTGTGTTGTTACCTTTTGGACTATGGTATATATCTTATATCGTGTACCACTTAGGACCTGTCTAAGAGTACTTGTTGACCCCCTGACACTGTGTATTCGGTGGTTGTCGCCTTCATTGAACAATTTATCGGTTCGTGAGAACTCAACTCATCAGCTTAATCATTTTTTTAGGAAAATCAATTGAATCTCCTTCTTGCTTGTGTTCTTGATTCACAAATAGGGATGACTAGTCCAACCGGTGGATGTCTTTTGATCGAGAGCCGAATTGTAAGTTCTTGTTAAGTTTCTACTAAGCCAAGAGTTATGTCCAATTGACACAAGATTTGGACACTATCATTTTTCCATCACCTTCTTGAGTTTTTTTTAAGTTTTAATATTTTGTTACTACTACCGCCCATTGTTTACACGAGCATTGCCGTCGGTAATAACCCCAATTATCACCGTGGACTTTCATCAATAAAAGACCAGCGGTGATAATCTCTTCCAAACTACTGGTGATGAGTCTAGTGATCATTTCTCTGCCATGGTGGCTGCGGTGAGATATAGGCACTGAGAGCCTTGGGTTTGACCAAATTCTACTAGAAAATAGAACAGAAATAGAAGCATGGTGATGTTAAGGAGTAGCATGCAATCAAATAAAATAGTAGCTTTATTTTTTTTTAGATTAATGGTAGCTTTAATTTGACATTTAGCCCTCTAACCATCCATAACAGTTTTGGTATTTAGCCAAATCAAGCATTATACTTTTAGTATAAAAGATTTTTTTTAAAAAAGATTGCAGTTTTGGCATGTAGCACCAAACAATGCATGGTATAATTTGGTATGTAGCACAGAAAATCATTTACTTATGAGCTAAGGTTTCATTACTTAGGAGCTAAGTTTTCATTACCACAAAAACCAATAAATCTGTTATATTTAAACCCTTGTTCACTGTGGAAAAATCATCGATCCCTCCAAATCGCGGTCACGCAAGTGAAAAGCCGAGACATCAATGGAGGGCCAGGCAATCGCCGCCGCCGCCGTCCGGGACCAGGCCGCCCTGTGCCTGCTCCTCCTCCGCCACCTCGGAGGTCTCGACAACGGAATGCCCACCGCCAACCTCGCTTTCTCGCCGATCTCTTTCCACTCCACGCTCTCCCTGCTAGCCGCCGGCGCCTCTGGCGCCACACGCGACCAGATCGCCGCATTCCTCGGCCCCGCGGGTGCGGAGGCACACACGCCGCGCTGGCCTCGAAGGTCGCGTCCGTCGTCCTCGCCGGCCACGATGACGGCGGGGACGGGGAGTCCAAGGTCCGGTCCGCCACGGGCGTCTGGATCGACGCCTCGCTACGCCTCAGCCCTGCCTTCGCCGACACAGCCGCCGCCGTCCACAGGGCCGAGGCACGGTCGCTGAACTTCAGCGGCAATCCCAGGGGAGGCGGCGGCGAAGATCAACGAGTGGTTCGAGCGCACCACCGGCGGCCTCATCAAGAACATGCTCCCCGAGGGCGGCTGCGACAGCTCCACGGCCGTCGTCGTCGGCAACTCGGTCTACTTCGACGGCTACTGGAGCGACCCCTTCAACCCGGAGTACACCGAGGAAGGTCCGTTCTACGTCGTCAACGATGCGACGCAGGACCACGCCGTCGTCCGCGTTCCGTTCATGAGCGGGAGTTACAGGCACAGACACATGCAGGTCGGCGTCCACGCTGACGGCGGCGGCTTCAAGGTCCTTCGCATGCCCTACCGTGGTGGCGGCGACAGTGGCAGGGAGTTCGCCATGTACATCTATCTCCCTGACGACCGCGACGGCCTGCCAGCCCTCGTGCGAGCGCTCAGTGCCAGCCCAGACACGCTCCTGGGCAGGTCCGTCGTGCCGGAGCATCCCACCGTCGTGGTGGACAACCTCAAGATCCCCAAGTTCGAGGTGTCTCTGACGGTGGAGGCGTCCAAGATGCTGCAGAGCCTCGGGCTGGACCTGCCGTTCCGTTCCTCCGGCGACTCGTTCTCGGAGATGCTGACCCACCCACAGGCGCCGCCGGTGGCCTTGTCGTCCGTGCTGCACCAGTGTGTCATCAAAGTGAAGGAGAGCGGGACCATGGCCGCCGCTGGCACCATGGCCATGATGGTGGGGTCTTCCATGTCCATTATTCCGACTGTGGACTTCGTCGCGGATCACCCATTCGCCTTCTTCCTCATGGATGATGTTAGTGGCGTGGTGGTTTTCGCCGGACATGTCATCAATCCTTTGCTTGCGCCGCTGCCATGATTACCAGCTCTGTTAGCTACTCCGGGATGCCTCGTCGGCTCTTCCTGCTAGAATAATTCGTCCATCCATTAAGCCTTTGGTTCTGTTGGATCGGCAATGTATTTTTGTCGATGTAAATGTGTGGAATCTGTCATTCATGTTCGGGTAGTAGCTCAGCTCGTTGGGTCTTTTTTAACCGGGGAACTTGAGTCAGGGGCGCCACACTTAAAACACCCATCTGCAGTGAGAAACAATGGTTCAATGTGAGAAACAATGGTTCAAAGATGACAAAAGTTTCAATACACACAAAATGGATAACCAGGTTATGGACAATATATATTTTCAGATATTTTACCTTTCTTTTGCATTTTTTTTTTACTTTGTCTGAACTGACCCCACAGATTCGAAACACTCTGACTAAAATCAACATGGATCCTTCGGTCATCAATCACAATTGTCCATCTACAAGCATAACACCATGTAAATAATACTCTCTTCAGATTGGAATATCTCAAGAAACAAACAAAATCACAAACTAATGGTGGTTAACTACTCTACACTATATTTACAAGTACAACGTGGCGCTGCCACGGACGTGAATGAGATCCGGCCAGATACAATCATACAACATAGAAACAGGAACAAACAAGAAGAAACAAAAACTTTGTAGCTACTTCGCAATTGAAGACGTACAATCATAAACCATAGAAACAGGAAGAAACAAGAGGAAAACAAGAAGAAACAAAAACTTTGTAGCTACTTCGCAATTGAAAGACATCAACCGTAGCTGCATTGTCCAGTTGATCATCACATAGGATACTTTGTAGCTACTTCGCAATTGAAGACATCAACCATAGCTGCATTGCCCAATTGATCACGATACAGGACTTACACCCCCATTGTTGTTAAGTTCTCTCATATCTGTCCTCTTTGCCTCATATAAACTACTTATAGAGAGATTGTAGCTATGACGCATAGATGGCGTGGTGGATGATGATGCGGCATTTAGTATAGGATGAAGATAACTTGTACCTATGACGCATAGATGGCGTGGTGGATGATGATGCGGCATTTAGTATAGGATGAAGATAACTTGCTTGTTGATATTAAAAACTAGTGGTTGTTTTAATGAATATATATAGTCATATAGACAAATAGTTGGGCTAGAAGCATGCGTCAATTTCATTTCTAACAGTCAAAATTAATCCTATTGATCGATTTGGGAAATTCCCTGCTTTAATTAGCCTTTTATTCATAAGCATGATGATGCCCATCCCAACCTTGAGGGGTTCGGCATGTTTTGTCCGGATGTATCAAGAATTGATATATTCTTATCTGACCACACTGAGATGATTGTGCCAAACAACCACTGAACTACGAAAGTGCACTCAGCGTAGTTGCTATTTCTTCTGTGCAACAGGCTAAAATATGCTTGAAATTGCAAAAGCTACGTGTTTCTTATCCATGTTTATGAAAACATAAATGAAAAGATGCTTCATGCTAAAGTGAATAAGGCATTTTTATTGGAGAGATTACATAGAGATTGTTCGCTTGTAGGTCACGCTTGTCTAGTAAGCTATGGCTACAAAGCTACAGTTTAGGAGACCTTCTTTCATCTCGTCACCATGTACTATGCATGACTAGCTACTACAATATCTCTATATAGGTAGTAGTTTAGATGAACAGAACAGATATGAGAGAACTTAGCAACAATGAGGGACCATATCCTATATCTAGCAGCAACAAGAGAGATCAAGTCCTATGTCTTTATTAATTGTTTCCGCTTGATATATTGCAGGAAAACAATATGGCCACAATGCAGATTGGGAGAGCGATGGAGACACGATTGATGTCTTGAATTGTGAAGTAGCCGCAAAGTATTTCTTTTGTTTTTGTTTTTTAATTGAGCTTTCTACGCTCCCCACATAGGTACTTCAAAGCCAAATTTTATATTGCCATGTATGAGTGAGATATTGCCATGAATGAATGAGAAAGTAACATGCCACGAGATGCAGATTATCCATGCCAGCAAACTCCCACGGGCACTTTTATCCCTCGCCACTTGAATAAGGGATTGCACATTTACATAAACAAAAAAATGGGTGAATGGCCCGGTCGAGAAAAAATTTACATAAACAAATTAGACACAGAATGATTCAATTACGCCGATGGTAATCATGGATTCATGGCAGTGTCCCAAGCAAAGGATTGATGACATGTCCGGCGAAAACCACCACGCCACTGACATCCTCCATGAGGAAGAAGGCGAATGGGTGATCCGCCACGAAGTCCACCGTCGGCGTCGGATCACTGGACATGGAAGCCCCCGCCATCAAGGCCACGGTGCCAGCGGCGGCCACGGTCCCGCTCTCCTTCACTTTGACGACACATTGGTGCACCACGGACGACAAGGCAACCGGCGGCGCCGGCGGGGTCAGCATCTCCGAGAACGAGTCGCCGGAGGAACGGAAGGGCAGGTCCAGCCCGAGGCTCTGTAGCATCTTCGACGCCTCCAGCTTCAGCGACACGTCGAACTTGGGGATCTTGAGGTTGCTCACCACAGCGGTGGGATTCTCCGGCACGACGGACCTGCCCAGGAGCGTGTCTGGGCTGGCACTGAGCGCTCGCACGAGGGCTGGCAGGCCGTCGCGGTCGTCGGGGAGGTAGATGTACATGGCGAACTCCGTCCCGTTGCCGCCGCCACGATAGGGCATGCGCAGGACCTTAAAGCCCCCGGCGGCGGTGTGGACGCCGATCTGCATGGAGTTGTGGTTGAAATTGCCACTCATGAACGGCACGCGGACGACGGCGTGGTCCCGCGACGCCGCGTCGTCGATGACGTAGAAAGGGCCTTCCTTGGTGTCCTCCGGGATGAAGGGGTCACCCAGTAGCCGTCGAAGTAGACCGAGTTGCCGACGACGACCGCCGTGGACGCGTCGCAGTCGTCCTCCGAGAACACGTTCTTGATGAGGCCGCCGGTGGTGCGCTCGAACCACTCGTTGATCTCCGCCGCCGCCTCCCTCGGATTGCCGCGGAAGTTCACCGATCGTGCCTGCGCCTTGTGGACGGCGGCGGCCGTGTCGGCGAAGGTAGGGCAGAGGCGTAGCGAGGCGTCGACCCAGACGCTCGTGGCGGACCGGACCTTCAACGACTCCCCATCACCCGCGCCGCCGGCGAGGACGGTGGACGCGACCTTGGAGGCGAGCGCGGCGTGTGCCTCCGCGCCGGCGGGGCCGAGGAATGTGGCGATCTGATCGCGCGTGGCGCCCGTTGCGCCGGCGGCCAGCAGGGAGAGCGTGGAGTGGAAGGAGATCGGCGAGAAGGCGAGGTTAACGGTGGGCATTCCATTGTCGAGGCCTCCAAGGTGGCGGAAGAAGAGCAGGCACAGCGTGGCCTGGTCCCGCACGGCGTCGCCGGCGGCGACTGACTCGCCATTGGTACCACTGCTTTCTGAATTTCTGCTCATCGTTCTCTTGATGTGCATGCAGTTTTGTAGACTCATTTGGCAGAAAATATCAAGGGGAAATATCAACACCATGGCTATGATAAAGATGCAGGAGATGCATGCCACGTTCTTCTGAAACCGCCGGCAGTTAGCACTGCGTGATGAGGTGAATCGCATTGTTGCTAATTTGTTGTTTGATGACTCCAATATGTGGTTGATCGAGTTCCTTCCCATTCTGATTACACTCGATGAGTTCTTCTCCTAATCATATCTGGAAGGAACAAAAGGCCTGCAACCACTGTAGGGATACAGAATATATAGAGAGATATATAGATCATATAGATGGTAGAAGCGTGTAAAATAACCATAATCTTCAAGATAGTCTGTCATCGAGAGTTGTAGAAGAGATCAATGAGAGTACCCTTCCTCTAGTCAAGAGGAGGACGCCTTCTGGATGTCGGTCTAGATCGGATCTTAGAATCAAACACAATATTGGCTAAACCTCACAACGTTGGGTCCTCAGGTCGGAGTTCGTGGAGCAGAGTTAAAAAAACGAGAACGGAACAGTGTCCCAAACACCCCTATAACTATATATAGCTTTGTATTCCTAGAAGTCTAAAACACGATAATGCCCACGCCCAGGCATGCTCTCAGATGCATCACAAATTCAATTATATCCTTTTCGGGCAACTTTAAGATCAAATGTATAGTGCTAAATTACTGCTCCTTTCTGTTCCAAATTATATTTTGTTTGACTTTTTCAACCTCAAGTTTGACCACTCGTTTTATTTAAAAAAATTTATACAAACATAGTCAAATTTAAGTCATTTTTTAAGGACCTTTTGCTAATAAAGCATGTCACAACAAAAAAAAAATATTGTGCACAAAATTTTGAATAAGATGAGAGGTCAAATTTGGGATTGAAAAAGTCAAACGAACTACAATTTGGAACGGATTTATTTGTAATAGAATGTACTAACTGGTTCATTTTTCCTCGACGAGCGAGCAGGAATGTGCCTAAAACTGGGAAACATAGTACTAAAACTGGCAAACATTGTGCTTCTCAATGTCTATAACTAGAGATAGTCAAATATAACTGAGATTCTTCATGCCGAAATGAAAAGAGCATGTCACCGAGCAGCGAGCATATAGCGATCTTTGGAAAGCGCAACAACACATACATGAGCAGGTTGGTAGAATGCGGCTATTCATTTGAGACGCATGTCTAATAAGCTAAAGAGTCTAATGACTAGCCACTACTAGCTTCTATATATATGGTTTAGTTTAGATCAAGCAAACTGAGAAGATGTGATTGAGATCGAGGAACTCCATCGACCAATTCCTATTTCCTTATTAAATGTTTCGCTTTAGATATTTGAGGAAAACAATATGGCAGCAATGGTAGCAACTAATGAACCACAATTATCATGTTTCTGGCTCTCTACTAGGTGACCTCGACACACATATAGAGGCAACATGCTTCTGTTTCCGCTGTCTATCCTGGCTCACGGATCTTTTGTTAACTTTAGTTAATAGGCTAGTTGTTGTAGGTTGTAACGATGGTGGATTGGGAGCTTTGGCTTGAACTGTCGGCGGCGTGGAGGCGGTGCCGTTAGCGGCAGCATGCTTGCGAGAGGGATTGCGGCGAGTTGACGGCGAGAGCGAGAGAGTTAGAGGCGCCAGGCGCCATAGAGAGATATAAATCTCAATCCTGGGCTAAGAGTTAGAGGCGCCAGGCGCCATAGGGAGATATAGATCTCAATCCTGGGCTAAGCGCTTTCATTAATCTGAGTGGGACATATAGTCTGTACATAAACAATCTTAACAACTCTTGATATCTTAATCCTAGCAGACTCCACAGTATCCTTCTAACCGACCATATCTTGAGACTTCCGACCATAACAACCCCTGTTTAAAATAGCGCCGCTAAGGGTATTTAGCGTTTGGGGCCGAAAAACGCTATATAGCGGCGCTTATTAGCGCTTATTTGCGCTATAGCGCCGCTATAGCGCTAAACGGGCGTCGTGGGCAGTGTCTTCTCCGGCCGCTATTAACGCGCTTATTTGCCGCTATTAGCGCTATTTATGGCTTCTTCCCTAACTCAACATTCTAAATCTCTAAGGGCTATATACTCTGAAAACAACTAATATATGGTGTCTTCACTAACTCAAACCAAAATAGAGTGTGTTTTATCCTTGTGCTGGTGAGAAAGAATTAGGTTAGATAGAAGGTTTGAGTGAGAGATTTTGATTCACCAAATCTCAAATAGAGAGTGATGTTCCTAGTGTATGCTAGCCTCTATCATTGTTGCCTCCCACCTCTACTATTTCTTCATCTTATAGTGGGTTGTTCATCATTGTTATACTAAATTTCCTATTTTTTGTGAGCTTTCAATCCATTTAAAGATACTTGATCATATCCACTATTTTTAAAGTAATGTTGTAACAAATTTATTATAAAACCTTTATGTGATGAATTCAGACTATGTCTCGTATTGTTGGATACCATTCTGAATGTGATGAAAATGTGGATGATTCGAGTTATCCCTTCTGATGAGATCAATGGTGTTGAAGTGTGTTTAATGTTGTAATATCGCTAAGAAGCAAAATTGCATTTTTTGACATTTGGTCGGAGCTGCATGTGACAGTTTTGTTATTTAGCCAAAAGAATCCTTGGGTGAGTTAAAATAGTATCAAACTTGTTATTTAGCCCACAAATAATGCAAGCAAGTTTTGGTATTTACTAGCAAAAAAAAAATGAAACCATTTACTTATGAGTTAATATAAGGTTTCATAATAAAATAGACCAAATATATTCTATCTTTTTTTTTTTTTTGAGAATAAATATATTCTATCTACTATCAACCTGGATCCCTCTAAGAAGGCTCCTGCCCTTGGGCGAGGCTAAGATGCGGTGTTTGTGGGGACGCGTGGTCAGGACCCCCTCGATGGAGTTCGATCGGGCTGTGTGGTGACTGATGTCATCAAGTCCGGTATGATTATTACCTTTGGTCCGTTTTCTCCACACTCTTGATGACTCTAACAGCATCCGTGATGGGCTACTTTCGTGCTTCCTTGGGCATTTGTGGGCGATCCATGGGTAGCAAGTCCATACATGAGCATGTATTTTTTAGCCTTTTGGCGAGTATTTGTAGACGGGCCGTCGTGGGCCATGTTGTAGGCCGAAAGGTAACGTGTTTGTCAATTCCTCCAAGCTTGTAGATGAGGTGATCAGCAACTCGTCCCCTCTTATCGCCAGTCCGCGGCCCGCAACGTGGTCGGGGGCATTTGGCCCGATGGTGGCCTTGGGGACGTATTCTTTTCGACTTAGATGGGCCGTTGTATTCGTCTCTAATAGGGAATGTTCGTGGGTGTCGGCGTTTTGAGGAACGGTGGGTGCCTCGGGTGCCGCAAGCAATAAAGAATTTATAAGCGCGGTGCCTCCTCCCTCGATGATGGCGAGCGCAAGATGGACACGGGACGCAGCGGTTTATCCCCGTTCAGCCAACGGGGCCCTACGCCCAGCGGGGGTGTGTCCCGCCGTGTTACCTCGTGCTCAAAGGTGAGCCTCCAAAGGGGTTACAGCGGCATGGGGAGAGACGCTGGTCTCAAGCCCCACGATCGTGGTTATGGTGGTGGTGGTGTGCGGTTTCCTCCGTGTGAACCGGAGTTGAGCTGGCTCGAATCGAATCAATCCTTCTAATGAGGCATTACTCCCCTTTTATAGGAGAAGGGGAGAGATAATGTTTACACCGGTGGACACCTAGGTGGCTAATTCCCCGAGGCCGCACCGGCTAGATGCTTGCGCGCCAGGGGTCGGGCGCTTTGATGTCGCTGACGAAGACACGCGCCCCGATCCGATGGTGGACGTGCCGCCCTTCTTCGCGCGCCCCGAGGGTCCCGTGTGAGGCGCCCTCACAACCGCATGGCGCAGGGCCGGTCCTGCAGGTCGCCGCTGCGCGTGTCGTGCCCGAGGGTCCGCCCATCGTGGCGTTTTTGACGGTGCTCGGGAAATGCATGCTGTCATTTTCCGTTTTCGCGGCGGGTGGCGTAACATGTCACCGGTTCAGCTTTGCGCCCCATCGGGCCGGATTGGGGAGACGATTCGCGATTCGACGGATCGGGCGTAATCGATGGCAATCGGGCGCCTCCGTGCGTCGCGACGGATTGAATGCGGCGGTTTCCTCTCCCGGACGGACTTCTCCCACGCCCGAGACCCGGTGACCCTAGACGGAAGTTGGCCCGCCTCACCCGAGGATGGAGAGCTGGTCTCCCGGGCGAGGCGGAGTTTTTTGCGCCCGAGGGTGGTGAGCTAGGCCCCCTGACGGCGGAGATTTCTCCCTGGTCGGTGAGCTAGGCCGCCCGGACGAAACGGAGATGCTTGGTCGAGTCCGAGCCATGGTTTGTCATTGCCGACGCGGAAACGTCATGGTTCGTTGTTTTGCAGAGGTCCTGACCTTGTCCTTCGTGAGCGCAATAAGCTCTTTTGGCCGTGGTGATTCCATTTGGGCCGTAGGGCCGCTCGAGGCCATCCGTAGGCCGATTCCCGCCGCCGTGTGAGCGCCGTGGCTCCATGGCTCGGTCCATCGCCCCGCCGGGCCGTCCTCCGTGCGGGATGATAGCGGGGCTAGGTTTTACCGGGCCTTGGCAGCCGGGCAGATTCTCACAGCTTTGGGAGAATGTCTCGGGGCCCAATATTTAGGTCCTCGACAAGCCCCCCCCCGAGCGAGTGAGGACTCGCCGGGGTTCCGCCCGCTCCGCCGCCTTGTTGTTTCTCGTGGTGGTTTGTCTACAATGGTGGCGAGCTTGGCCGCACCGGGTGTAACCTCGAGGCCTCGAATGGAATGGCGGATTCCTTCGAGGTCTTTTATATCTCGCACGCCGGGCAAGACCGAAACAGCCCTTAAATTGCGCTTATTTGTGCGGAGTCTGCTCATTTTTTGCGTGGGCAGCCCGAGGCCCGCGCTTATGTGCGCAAGGTCGCACCGGGCCTCCTCGACTTTGATCATACGCTCCTCGTCGCCCCTCCCGAAAGGGAGGAGGAGGGAGACACGCCACAATGCCCCGTGTAGTTTAATGTGTCGCGGCTCCGTGAGCGTTGTAGCGGTCTGTTTAAGCGGGTGCCCGTGCCCTTGCCGGAGCAAGGGTCGGCTATGTGATCCGTGATTCACCCCATGAGAAACTCGCGACCGCTTTAGCAGATCCCGGGGTTTGGGCGACCAACCCCCGAGGGCCTCGTGGGCCTCCCACGGATGGGACATCTCTATAGCAAAGACCCGCGGCCTTAAACACGTTCAGAAATCCGTGAGCCCTGTGGGGCCCGGGTATAGCGGGTTGTGCATTTCCTCCCGCCCCTCGCTCGGGTTATCCCGAGGCGATCGTAGAAACCCTCCCTCGTGGGCCCTGCCCGCAACCTCGAACGTAGGGGTGTCAGCCACCGGCTCGTTTGGTTTCGCCGGGCGGGAACCGTCAACGGATCGACTTTTGCCCTCGTGGTCGGGGCGCCGGATATGGGTGGCCGGACGGTTTTTACCTCGACCGAAGACGAGGCGCCTAGTCGCCCGCCCTAAGCGGCGCGCCCGCTGCGGTCGATGGGGACGCGCCCTTACGCCTTCTTGTCGGGGGTGGAGATCGAGGCCTCCGCCAAGGTGCATTAATGCGCCGACGGTTTCCACCGCGCTTGGCCGTTGGATGAGCGGTTTTGCTCCATCGTGGGCCGTCCATTCCGTGAGTCGTTTTGGTTGCCGGGCCCGGCGGTTTGCCTTCCCTTCCCTATAAATATGGGGGTGCGCGGCGACGGATAGTTGCTCTTTTGCTCTTTGCCATCGCTTTCTTGCCTTCTTTGCCGCAAAGAATCGGGAGATAGAGAGATAGTGTGGGAGAGATTAAGGGAGAGATTCACTTGCCTTGCGCTCGTGTGATCGGGGTTGCTAGCGGTTGCCACCCTTCGCCTCCCCTTTCATCCATGGCGCAGCCCCGTAGCGGTGACGGCGCGAGGGAGGTGCTCGATGCCGAGCCATGGCCGAGGACGACGGCTGACGGAGGAGAAGCTCCGGCGTCTCGTCGATGAAGGTCTTCGCCCCCGCACCGATGAAATGCGGCGGAGTGGATTGCTTTCGGATTGGACCGAGGAGGAGCCTAACCCTCCCGAGGGCTACGTGGTGAGCTTGATGGATCTTCACCGGCGCGGCTTTTGGTATGCTGGCAAAGCCAAGCCGGTTCATTCGGGCGATCCTCCACTACTATGAAATCGAGCTTCATCATTCGCCCCGAACTCGATCCCCAGTGCCGCCATCTTCGTCACCCTTTGTGAGGGATTCCCGGGGATCGAGCGCATTGGGACCTCGGTTGTGGTTCTTCAAGGCGGACCTTACCACCGCCCGGTTGCGCAGGGGCCAACCACGAGGGCGCCGCGTTGGGCCGTCTGCGCTCCAAGTCCGCCGAGCGCACGGACGAAGCGAACGAGCTGATGGGTACATCGTCTCCAAGCTCACCTCCTCCAACAAGGGGTGGCAAGATCGGTGGTTCTACCTCCGCAACGATGAGAACGCGCTTCCGTGTACGGGCGTGTCCTCAAGCATCGCCCGCGAAGTGGGCGGGGTCCCTCTCGAGGAGGATCATCACCGGTTGGAGGGCTTAAAGGCGGGCGTCCGCGGCTCAGGAAGGGCGTGAATCCGCTGCGTGGTCGCCGCTTTCCATCGGCGTCGGGTGTTACCGTTGATGGCTTCGCCCTTTGCTCATGTGCCGATGATGACCCGAGGCCGCCGGTCTTGGTGCGTGTCGGATGTGGGCCTTACGCTTTCCACCGATGGCGGCCAAGAGGGTGAGGGATGCGTTGGGTCCAACACCCGACCGCATCCCCGAGATCCCCATGCACCACGACCGAGGGTATATCTCCCCGTAAGTGCTTCTTGACGGTGTCCTTGCACAGCCGGGTGCATTGTCGCCATGGCGTTCTCACTCTTTCTTCCCGGGGGCGTCGAACTACGCGACTCCCCTCCGCTTTGTGCGGCATTGGATGCCGATCGCCCGGAAGCGGCGAACCGTGCCTAACTAGCTGCAATGCAGGCGTGGCGTTGAAGAAGGAGGAGAAGAAGAAGAGAAACGTGGCTCGCGAAGCGGTCGCCGAGCGGCGAGGCGGGCGAGTCACCCGACACCTCGACCACCTAAGATGCGAGGGGGACCGCCAGGTGAACTCGTCTGATGGCATGGTGGCGGCCGATAGACCGAGCCATGGGGCTCCCGACCGAAGCCTGGGGGTTGCCACGAGCCCGAGCCCGAGCCTGAGGCGGTGGGACCGCCGACACCGTGCGCGGGAGGGCTCTTCCGCCGGAGTCCTCGGGACCATTGGCGTTGGCCATGTAGGCACCTCGGCATCACGGTGAGGCTCGGCGAGTCGCCTCCTGTCGCCGGTACGGTGGCGGGGGACGGCCGGTGACGTCCCGATCCAGATCCGTATGCGCAGAACGTCGTGGGGATACGGCCGCTAGCGCCGAGCACGCCGAGGTCGGCAGCCATCCCGGGCCTCGTCGGCGCGAGGGCGATCCCCCGGCTCATTGAGTTTCCTTTCGCCTTTGCAATCTTGATTTTCTTTTCGGGCGTATGGTTGCCTTGTTTTGACGTGCGCTTGACTTTAGGAAACGGGGCCGCTTCGTTTAGCCTCTCGCACCCCAAGAAGGCCCTGGGGGCTCCGCACAATCCTCGCCGGCCTTGAGCGTGGTCGCCCGGCCAAGATGCCTCGCGGCTCGCGCCGAGTCCTCTGTGGTGCCAGCCCCCGAGCCCCTGGGTCGGTCCCAAACGACCGGGCCGAGGCGCGCCGAGGCAGAGACAGCCCATGGTGGCGATGGTGGGTTGGTCGCCCGGCCCGATGGTGATCGACACCGGAGTTTCTGGCCACGCCGGGGACACCGGCTTCGGTGCCAGCGTGGCGCCGCCCCGGAAGGCTGTCGTGCCGCCCCACCCACCGAGGAGGCGGCCCCCTTTGTTCGGGAGTTCGCAAGAGGAGCCGACGAGGCGGAGACGCTGAAGTCTCGCTGCTCCGGCCGCCTCTCGACCCTCAGGGCGCACGAGGCGTACAACCCGACTTCCCCGCCGATACGGGTGTCTCGCCCGAGCCGGTCTCGCGGCGTCGTCTTGGCCATGACGAGGACTCCGGTGCTCGTGGTCGAGATCCGAGGGCCCCGGGACTTATCGGGTCCGGTTCCCGGTAGCCGCGAGCTACCAGGTGGGGGGAGATGTATCCCTCCAGCCGACTCATTTGGGCGGGTCCGCCGACTCGGGCGAAATGCCCGGGGTCTCTCGCCGAGTTGTCGATGATCGCCCCGAGGTCCGAGTGGGAGGACCCATGAGCGATCCGTCGGTGGGCGTCGAGGGCCTGCGAGGATCGGGAGACCAGCAATGCCGATCTCGCTGAAGTCGACGTGTGAGTATCTTGATGGCCATCCCCCCCGTCGTGCAGATGTCCCTTGTGCTGGCGTCTTGATGAGTAGTATTGTCGTTGCGGACTCCTCCACGTTCTCGCGGGAGAGAAGTCCGAGCTCCTTCGCCGGAACGCCCCGAACGGAATGCCCTTGGTCAAACTTCGGGTGAAGTTGATCGAGGCCCGTGAGCGAGACCCTCCGCTTGCTGCCCTCGCCGAGGAAAGGAGTCCCGTGGCGGACCCCGGAGGCCGAGCCGATCAAGGCCAGTCCGAGTCCAAAGAAGATGGCGGATGACATGGCTCGGATGAGCCACGATTTTGAGGAGGTGGTTCACCCCCTTCAGTCCTCGGGCGAGGCCCATGACGCGGGGACCGGGTCCCGGAGGAGGCGACGGCAGCGGAGATGTGCGACGCTTTGAACACTCGCAGATCGGCGAAGTTGGTGTCCGAGGGCGACCCTCGGGAAGGAGAAAGAGCGGCAGCCGTAAGTCGATCGCCGAGGAGCACAACGCCATCTTTGGGTCGGGCGGCCGGCGCCGTGGTGCGCCCTTATCCTCGGTAAACTTTTTCCGTTCTTGATTGCCGTTTTTTGCCGACGCCATCTTTTGCCGGCGTTGCGAGAGGCGGAGAAGGTCCGGACCGAGGCCGTAGGGACAACGCCGCCACGCTTGCCCGTGGCCGGAGCAAGAGCAAGTCATACCGAGAGGTGGAGGATGCTCTCGCCCCCGACTCGTCCGTCGCTGGGGGCGGACAACCCAGGTTGGTCCCACAGCCGCAGGTCGCTCGGCGCCGTGGGCGGCTATCTTCGGGTCCGAAACGAGCGCCTTCCGAACGGCAGATTCGCACATGCCCGGCGTTGGTCCCGCTCCCCCTCCCGACATGGAGTCCAAGACGCTGGATGGTGTCGCGAAGGGCTTCTTCCCGGCTCCGATGACGAGGGAGGAGGTTGATCCCGCCGAGAGGGATGCCGCCGATGCCGCCAAGACCCAAAGTCTATATAACTTTGTGGATGGCGCCGCGACTCGCTGCCCCTCGCGTTTTGAGGGGCGAGGTGTGTCCCCGTGTACTCCCCATAGAGTCCACCTACGAGGGACACGGAGATGGTGGACGCTATGTCCGAGGATGCGCCGAGGGTCCGACGCCACCCTCGAGAAGCGGCCGCCGAGGGCGTTGCTCGTGTCGGCCTCCTCGTCGGCCGGCCGTGAGGCACAAGTAGATGAGGCCTCCCTTGCCCCCTGATCCTTCCTTGCATGAAAAGATTGGAGCTTGTGAGATGGATGTGTATAAACAATGGCGCCGCCCGAGGTCTATGGCCTTGGCGGGTGCACTCATGTTTTAAGGTTGCGTTCCCCGAATCTCTCGTTTATTGTGTGGCCGGGTCGCTTGCTTTCTCCGCTCGCGAGATAGTAACCGTGGACGCCACAGGGGCAATCCATACGGGTGCCACTAGGGGCGATCCGTTTGCCTCGGTTATCTTGCTTTGGATTTGTGCGTGCGCGACCTTCGCAACTTAAACGATTAATTCGAGTATGCGCGAGAAAACTTTTTTCCTAAAAAAAAGTTTTGAAAAAAGAGGGGTCCCCCGAGGGGGGTCCCCCATGTAGCCCCCGAGGGAGTTTTAGTCTTGTGCTGGACGAGGCTAAGACTCCCTTGAGGTTACACAAGAAGCATTTTTTTTCGTAAAAGATGTAGATCTTTTTATTGAGTGAAAAAACACCGATGTTTGACTTCTAGTGCGAATTTAAGGGTAGAAGCGACGTAGCCGTTCTATGTTCCAGCGTTGGAGTAGACTTCGCCCTTCTCGTTTCTTCAACTTGTAGGTTCCGGGCCTTAATATTTCGGGCGATGAAATAAGGCCCTTGTGGTGGCGTGAGTTTGTGACGCCCTTTGTTGTCCTGTCTTCGCCCTCGAGCACGGGTCGTTGACTTGGAACTCCCGAGGCTTCACCGCTTGGTGATGATACTTGTGAGCTTGTTGGTATCTCGCGAGTGCGGGAGCGCTAACGTCTCGGCTTCATCAACTTGGTCAATGGAGTCTTGCCTCGCCCGCCTGGTTGCCTTGCTCGGTGTAGGCTCGCGGCCTCGGGACCCATATTCGATGTCCGTGGGCAAGATTGCCTCGGCGGCCCCATAGACTAGAAAGAAAGGGTTGAACCCCGTGGCTCGGCTTTTCGCCGTTGAAGGCTCCATAGAACCGGACGGCAGCTCTTGGTACCATCTTTTCCGTATTGTTTCAGCTGATTGAAGATCCCCGGCTTGAGCCCTTGCGGGGATCATGCCGCTGGCACGCTCCACTTGACCGTTGGTCTTGGTGTGAGCTACGGCCGAGGTATCCACTTTCGGATGCCATAGTCGTCGCAAAAAGTCGAGGAACTTCTTCCCCACGAAGTTGGTTCCGTTATGCGTGATGATGGAGTTCGGGACTCCAAAACGGGAAATGATATTCGTAAAGAATTTCACCGTTTCCCTGTGTGAGGGTTCACCACGGCTCGGGCCGATCCATTTGGAGAACTTGTCAATGGCGACTAGGACGTGAGTGTGTCCTCGGGCGCCCTTTTCGGGGGCCCAATCATGTCGAGTCCCCACACCGCAAATGGCCACGTAAGGAGGTATGGTTTGCGCTGCTTGAGCCGGGAGGTGCGTCCCTTGTGGCGTAGAATTGGCATTCCTTGCGTGTACGCACGACTTGTTGGGCCTCAAGCACCGCCGAGGGCCGCAGGAAGCCTTGCTCAAGACTTTACCGACTAGAGTCCCGGGCGGCGTGATGACCGCATTCCCGCGGTGGGTGTTAACGAGCATTCTGGCCTTCACCCGAGGGTATGCATCGCATGTATACTCCGAGGCTCCTCTTGTAGAGTTCCCCTTTTCTCCAATCGGTGTGAAGGATTTCGCCCTTCGGGCGAACCGGGCGAGCCTCGGTCTTGTCCTCGGGTAGCTCTCTCCTCGGGTGAGGTACTCCATCAACGGGTTTTCTCCATTCGTGGACTGGTCGACCGCCATAGAAGTGTGGCTCTTTGTGTGCCGCCTCGGAGCCCCCGAGGGTACCCGAGGGGGGTGTACTGACCCAGGGTTTATTGAGGTCTGGGAGGACGTTCGGGGAACGGCACCTCGGGTTGTCGCGACCTTGGCGATTCATCCGCGGCCCGTTGTAAGCGTCTCCGGCGTATGCTTGTGTTCAAGCCCATAGAACTTTTCCTCCAATTTGCGCACTTCCGACAATACGCCTCCATCTTCGGGTCGTGGCACGCCGAGGCCTTCATGACTTGTCGATGACCAACCGCGAATCCCCCCGGTTTCCAACCGTCGGATTCCGAGGTCCGGCCGCGATCCGAGACCGTTGGGCCTCGAGATTCGCGATGTTGTTGGAGGTAGGAAAATGCAGTTGGATGGCATACCTCGTGTGAACCCCGAGGGGTGAGATGAAGAGCAAACCAGCCCCTCGCGCCTTTTGCCTTCATCATGGATCCATCGAATACATGGTCCAAAGACTCGGCCCGGATGGGTGCGGGGGTAGCTGTGTATCGGTCCATTCGGCCACAAAGTCGGCTAGGACACGGGATTTGATCGCCTTTTCTGGGGCGGGAATGATATAGTTTTCGCCCATGAGCTTCCACACGCCCACCTCGCCACTCTTCCCGTGGCTTCTCGGTTTTGGAGGATCTCCCCGGGGGAACGAGGATACCACGGCAAACCGGGTGCGCGAGGAAGTAGTGGCGGTTTCTTAAGGTCGATCACGATGGCGCACAATAGCTTCGTGATTCTGCGAATACCTCGCCTTGGTGTCGGAAAGCACTTCACCGATGAAGTAAACGAGGCGTTGTTATGCGGCAACGTGTGCCCCTTCTCCCCGACGCTCCACTCGACCACCGCCGACCACGGGTAGTGGCGTGACGTATAAGAGCGGGGTTTCTCCCGGATTTGGCGGTACGGGACGGTGGGTTTGTCGAGCTTCTTGAGGTTGCCGAGGGCCTCCTCGGCCTCGGGGTCCGAGCAAAGTGCCGGACTTGCGAAGGAGCGGTAGAGGGGCAGGCCCTTCTCCCCGAGGCGTGAGATGAACACGCTTAATGAAGCCGGGCAGCCCATGACCTTCGTACTCCCTTGAGATCTTGGATCGGACCCATCTTGGTGATCGCGTCAACCTTGGTTGGGTTTGCTTCGATGCCTCATTGAGAGAGCGATAAAACCCAAAGAAGATCCTCGGGGACCCCGAATACGCATTTTTCGGGGTTGAGCTTGACTCCCTTCTTGTTTAGGCACTCGAAGGTTTCCCGAGGTCACCCACGAGGTCCGGACGTTTTCTTGGATTTGACCACTATGTCGTCGGCGTAGGCCTCCACGATCCTTCCAATGAGTTCCCCGAAGATGATTTGCATGCACCGGTATGTTGCCCCGGCGTTCCTCGCCCGAAAGGGCATGGTGAGGTAGCAATACATCCCGAAGGGTGTTATGAATGAGGTCGCGAGCTGGTCGGACTCTTTCATTTTGATCCGGTGATAACCGAAATACGCTGGCGTCAAGAAAGGACAACGTTTCACATCCCGCAGCTGGAGTCGACAATTTGGTCGATTCGAGGCAAAGGAAAGGGAACTTTCGGACATGCTTTGTTGAGACTAGTGTAGTCCACACACATCCGCCATTTCCCATTCTTTTTCTCTACTAATACAGGATTAGCTAACCACTTTCGGGGTGGAATACTTCTTTTATGAATCCGCCACCGCAGCTTGTGGATCTCCTCGCCGATGATCTTCGCTTTGGTGTCATCAAACAGCAAGAAGCGCCGCATGACCGGTTTTGAGCCCGGCGGATGTCTGGGGAGTGCTTCGGCGACATCCTCGGTATGTCCGGCATGTCCGAGGGTCCCCACGCAAACGTCTTGGCATTCGCGGAGGAAGTCGACGAGCACGGCTTCCTATTTCGGATCCAGTCCGAGCCGATGGTCGCCAGCCTTCTCCTTCGGGTTCTTGGGATCGAGTGGGATCTTCTTGGTGCCCGAGGAGGGCTCGAAGCTCCCGTAGCGGCGCTTGGCCTCATGCTCGATCGCGTGATTTCGTCAAAGCTTCTCTTCGCGATCGGGCGATGAGTGTCTCGGCAATGGCGAGTGCCTCGCATACTCCACGCCTCCACGCCGCACTCGTATGCATGATGGTGCGAGGGGGCCGTGATGACACCCTTCGCCCCCGGCATCTTGAGCTTGAGGTGCGTGTAGTTCGGGACGCCCATGAACTTGGCGTAGCGGTGGCCGCCCGAGGAGTGCGCGTGGTAAGTACCGCGGACCCCAAGGATCTCGAATGTGAGAGTCTCTTGCCTGAAGTTCGAGGGGTCACCAAGCAAACCGGTAAGTCGATCTCGCCCGAGGGGCTTTAGCCGCTTGCCGGGACGACGCCATTGAATGCCGGCCCTCCGTGGCGGATCTTGACTTGTCTACCCCGAGGAGGTCGAGGGTTTCTTCGTAGATGAGGTTGAGGCTGCTCCCTCCATCCATAAGGACTTTGGTGAGCCGAGTGTTGGCGATGATGGGATCCACCACCGTGGATAAGCCCCGGGTTCGGATGTCTTTGGGGGTGATCCGACGGGTCGAAGGTGATGGCCTGGTCCGACCACTTGCGCAGCCGGGGTTGCGGCTCCGTGGCATAGACCTCCCGACTCCTTCTTCTTGCGGCCGGCCCGCGGACATATTCTTTGGTGCTGCTGCCGAAGATCATGAAGCGATTATTCACAGCCGGGAACTCCCTCGTTGCCCTTGGCGCCACCCTCGGGAGCCTCTTCCTCTTCACCCTCGGGGATGGCCTTGAGCTTGGCGAAATGTTGGCGTACCCTCTTGCACTCCCCCGAGGGTATGCTTGACCGGGTAGCTATGGTTACGGCATGGCTTCTGAGCATGTCATCGAAGGTTTCTTGTGGTGGGGGTCGGGGCCCCTTGCGATCGACCGCGACCACCATGTCTTCATCGTCCGCTGGGCGGCGTGGCCCTTGCCCTTGCGGCTCTTATCTTTCTTCTTTTTCTTCTTGCTCTCCCGAGGTTGCGATCCCTCGGGCTCCTCTTCCTTGCGCTTTCCCTTGCGAGCCCCGATTGAACAGAGCCCGACGGTCTCCTCACATTGCCGGGCGAACTTGGTGGCGATGTCCATCGCCTCGCTTTGCCTCGGTGGGAGTCCGGCGCCCCAGCCTTCTTCCACGAGGTCTCGGCAAGTGGTGCCGCCAAGAAGGCCCCGATGACGTCCGAATCCATCACATTAGGAAGCTCGGTCCACGCTTGGAGAAGCGCCGATGTAGTCGCGAGCAGGATTCGCCGGATTTTTGTCGGCAGCTGAGATCCCACGAGTTACCCGGGCGTAGGTATGTGCCCTGGAAGTTACCGCGGAAGGTTCTCACCAAGTCCGCCCAGTTTGATATGAGGTTGGGTGGAAGGTGTTCCACCAAAGCTCGCAGACTGGAGAGGCACAGGGGCAAATTTTCGATTATCACTTTGTCATCGTGTGCCCCCGCGAACCCGGCATGCCACCCGATAGTCGCCCGGCCCATACCCGGGGACGAGTCCCTCCCCGTGTACTTCTCGAGATGGCTCTGGGGCCCAAACGCGCAGGGGAGTGGTGCTCCCCGATGTCCTGGTGAGGCCCGAGGCCGGGCGGATCGTGGAGTACCCTCGGTCCTTCCTCGACCGCTCACAGGCGCCTCGTCCCCGCTTGTCGTCCCCGAGGCGAGCCACCTTCGGCGAGCGAGGCTGCCGCCGGCCGATCCCGGCCCTCGAGGTCGTGGGCGCCGCATGGCAGCCGCGGGGCGGGTCTTCTCCGCGTTCCCAGACCGGGCGGTTGCAACGGTTGTCGTCCAGCGCGTCCGGGATCGACCGCCTTGCCGGGCTCGGCTCCGTCCGGTGGACGGAGCCCCGCCGACTCCTCGGCCCGATTCCTCTTGCCGCCGTGGATCGCCACGGCCCGATCCCGGAAGCGGAACTCTCTACCGTTGCAACCGCCGCCTTGTCAAGGAGTGACCGGAGGCCTTCCGTATGCGCCCTTACCCCCGGAGTGGAGGGCTCCCGGGCATTTCTCGCACCGCCAAAGATGGCGGCCGCCGTCACGCTGAGCACCGGCTCTGCTGAACGGGGCCGCTATGCCGAGGGGATTGAGGCACCCGGCCGGTCCGCCCACGCCCGCCGCCATTGTGAGCTTGAGGTGCCCCTCGGGCCTCGCTCGCGTTGAGCCCGCTCGCCGGATGTTTTGCTCCGGGGCCGCCGGAGTCGGGCATTCCGCCCGATTCGTTCCCGCAGATCTCGTGAAGCCGGGCATTTTGCCGGGCAGTGCCGGCGCCGCACCGGATGGATCGGGCGTAAGCCGCCGGGCGCCGGAGCTCGTCGTGGCGATACGTCCCGGTCATCTTCGCCGAGACGCCGCTGAACTCGCCATCCTGTGGTGGGACTCGACATTGAAGCATTCCCCGCGTGGGGTCATAGTACTGCGTCTTCATCGGTGCACGGTGCGCCCGAACGCCGGGAGGAGGTTTCGATTCTCCGGACGGTAGAGCGAAGTCCCTCGCCTCCCGGGACCAGCCCCGGTTGAACCCGGAGGGGGTGGTATGACGGGTCGCCCCGCGCCCTCTCCGGAGGATGCGCCCTCCGAGTGAATGTCCATGGGATAACGCCCCGTGGAGGAATGACGGGTGGTCGGCTCGTGCTCTCTGGCGAAGGCTTCGATCGAGGTTTCAAGCCGGCGAGGATTCAGAGGGACTCCCTCGAGGATGACCGGAGGCGGAGGCGTTCCGACGATTAGGGTTTGGGCACCCTACCACGAGCGGGTGGCGGGTAAGGTATTTTCCGGGGCCTAGGGTTCCTAGGAGCCCTTCGCGAGCCGGCGCCGGGGATACGCCGGCGATTCGGAATCCGTTGTTTGACGCGCCTTGCGCGCTGATGGGTCCGCCTTGCCCGCCTTGCGCGGGCGGCCGTGATGATGGGCTCGCCCGGCGGCGATGCTGCCCTCCCCTTCACCGGCACGTCGAGGCGAAGCGATCATCTCGTAGTTGTGGCCGGCGCCACAAATGCCGGCGTTCCAAAGAACGGTGGTGTTCCGCGCGGGAGCTCGTGCTCGCGGCGTGGTGGAAACGAAGGCGGAAACGCCATGAGGGCCGATGGAGATGCAGATTGCACACGGCGCCCCTACCGGGCGCGCCAACCGCCGGCGTTTCGAGGAACGGTGGGTGCCTCGGTGCCGGCAATAAAGAATTTATAAGCGTGTGCCTCCTCCTCGATGGCGTAGCGCAAGATGGACACGGACGCAGCGGCGGTTTATCCCTGGTTCGGGCCAACGGGCCCTACGCCCAGGGGGGGTGTGTCTCGCTCGTGTTACCTCGCGCTCAAAGGTGAGCCCGCAGTAGGGGTTACAGCGGCCGCGGGGGAGAGACGCTGGTCTCAAGCCCCACGATCGTGGTTATGGTGGTGGTGGTGTGCGGTTTCCTCGTGTGTGAACCGGAGTTGAGCGGGCTCAATCGAATCGAATCCTCTCTAATGAGGCATTACTCCCCCTTTTATAGGAGAAGGAGAGAGATAATGTTTACACCGGTGGACACCTAGGTGGCTAATTCCCGAGGCTGCACCGGTTGCATGTGCGCCGCCGAGGGGTCGGGCGGGCTTGGATGTCGCTGAGCGAAGACACGGGCCTCCCGATCCGATGGTGGGCGTGCCGTCTCGGCGCGGCCCCGAGGGTCCCGTGAGGCGTCCCTCACAATCCGCATGGCGAGGGCCGGTCCTGAGGTCGCCGGCTATGCGTGTCGTGCCCAGGGTCCGGCCCATCGTGGCGTTTTGACGGTGCTCGGGAAATGCACAGTGTCATTCTGGTTTCCCGTGCGGGTGGCGTAACATGTCACTGGTTCAGCTTTTGCGTCCCATCGTCGGATTGGGGAGACGATTCGCGCTTCGATTTGATGGCGTAATCGATGGCACCGGGCGCCGCTGTCGCCGTGCGACCGCATTGAATGCGGCGGTTTCCCTTCCTCCCGACGGAACCTCCCACGCCCGAGGGTCGGGCGACCCTAGACGGGCTAGTTGGGCTGCCTCACCCGAGGATGGAGAGCTGGTCTCCCTCGGCGAGGAGTTTTTGCGCCCGGGTGGTGAGCTAGGCCACCCTCGGGCGGAGATTTCTCCGGGGCTGGTGAGCTAGGCCAGCCTCGGACGAAACGGAGATGCTTGGTCGAGTCCGAGCCATGGTTTGGGCCGCCGACGTGAAACGTCATGGTTCGTTGTTTTACGAGGTCCTTGACCTTGTCCTTCGTGAGCGTAATAAGCTCTTTGCGCCGTGGTGATTCCATTTGGGCCGCTTTGTGGGGTCTGCCAGGCCATCCGTAGGCCGATTCCGCCGTCGTGTGAGCGCCGTGGCTCCATGGCTCGGTCCATCGTCCGTCGGGCCGTCCTTCCGCGGCGGGATGATAGCGGGCTAGGTTTCTTGGGCCTTGGCGGGCCGGCAGATTCTCACAGTTTGGAGAATGTCTCGGGGCCCAATATTTTGGTCCCCGACAGTGGGCCTATTATTTTGGCCCCAGAAAAAAAAAAAAAAAAAAAAAGGTCTGCCTCAAAAGAAGTTCTAACTACCGAAACCTACAAAGAATATGCCGCGGGCACATTTCAAGCGCGACAACACCGCACACTGTTCTAGTTAATATATGCCGGCTATGTTTCGGATCTTAAAATAAAAAGTTCATGGCTCGTTTAACGCGTTAGATGTTGCTATTTTTTTATGTATGTAACATATTTTTTTAAAAAAAAATGAGTACAACTGGTGTACAATTTTAACATAAAAAAGTACTATTAAAAAAACTGATCACTTTTAAGAAAAAATATCATCATGCTTTATACTACATGAATAGCACATATTTTGGCTGTGCGATGTCTACTATCCTCCTATTGGCGTAGGTGTCATTTTTACCCAAAAAAACTGCGTATATATCATTTTGGTTTAGCTATACTCCGTATATGGGAACGGAAAAAAAGAAAAGGAAAGAACACGGTGGCAAGCACGCAAAAGGAACGCGTGAATGATCAAGGAAACAGCTTGCTTGCATGGCCACCCTTCCCCACCCAACCGAGTTTTTTATCAAAGGAAATTATTTATTAATTTGCATAAATGGGAATTACTTATTACCACCAAGACCGTCGCCTCGTCTTCTCCGATCCCTCTCCTCTGTCTCTTCCTCTGCAGAAGACTGTGCGCCGCGCACACTCGCCTAGTCCCTTCTAGAGAGCCTTTTCAGTCCGATCCCTTGCAAACCGCAAGTGCAACGCTGGCGCCATGGCCCCTTGTCCCTCCGACGTCCTTGCCATCATCAAGGCGGCCGCCGACGGCGACCTCTGCCTCCTCAAGCGTAAGCTCGCGCCGCCGGGCGCCACCATTATCTTTATGCTCACATACACCACGCAACCCTAGCTTGGCGTTAATAAACAACAACAAATCTCCCCTCTTGTGTGTTAGAAATGGCGGGGCAGATGGACCTGCGTGAAGCCAAGGACGGCGAGGGGAAGAACGCACTGCACGCCGCCGCTGCCGAGGGCCACCTCGAGGTCTGCAGGTTCCTGGTGGAGGAGTCGGGCTTCGATGTCAACTGCACCAGCGCAGATGGTGAACGCCGATTTGTTGGTGCCAAATAAGTGTCGATCGTGTGCTGTCACTGTCACTGATGAGTGATTGCTCAGCATGCCTTGTATCTGCTCTGCTTGTAGGCGTGACGCCGGTCGCCTGCGCCACGGCCGCCGGAAAGGTGGGCGTACTGAGATACCTTCTCGAGCACGACGGCGACCCAGCAATGGCCGACGCCAGGGGCACCACCCCGCTGCACTACGCGGCTGATCTGGGTGAGTTAGTTTACATTCCGATCCTCTCTCGATCTTATGCATGGACATATATATCTGGATACCGTACCATACTGCACGTGTTCCTTTCAGGGCACTACGAAGCTGTAAGGCTGCTGTTGTCCAAGGGTGTTGATGTTGAAGGCCTCGGCTTCCATGGTTTACCGCCACTGCAGCTGGCTGCAGTGAAAGGCCATGATAAGGTTGTGGAAGTTCTGCTAGAGCATGGCACTGATGTAAGTCGTTGTTATATAGTATATACTTCCAGTTAATTTGGCCCTGTTGCACTGGCAACACATACGTATCTTTCAAGGATATCAACTTTTGCACTTTATATGATCGAGGTCAGCATTATTCTGACTAGTAGTAGTATCATGACTGATCTTGTTTCCCTTAATTTGCAGCCCAATAGAATTTGTCATAATATGTTTTCACCACTCATAATGGCATGCTCTGGTGGCTCCTTGAAATGCACCAAGCTATTAGTTGAGGTTCGATCGATTACCTATTCATTTATAAACTTGTTGCAATCTCGATCTATTATATATCTTCCATTACGCTTAAATAATTAAATGACGGTTTGCCTTCTTGATTACACACGTTGAAATCCTCTCTAGAGTTACCTCAATATTGCAGTGTGTGATTCTACAGGCTGGTGCTGATGTGAATTTCAAAAATTTCTTTGGAATGACCGCTTTAACGATGGCAAATAGTAATGGCTTAACTGAGATTGCTCAGTTATTGCTGAAGGCTGGTGCTGACCCTAACATTTCTGATAAGGTAAGTATGGGCTTACCTCTGCTTTTGCTTTTTGTTTTTTTATATATTGCTGTAAGGTTTTATTGCTTGCACCTTCCTGTATAGTTGGACATCTGATAGGTAGATAAAACAATATAAAACCCAGGTTTCTTGAGATCAGAAGTGCATGCTATATGGATGTAGATATATATTCAAGTGCATCTTAGTTTTTGGGGGATTTGTTTTAGTATTCACACATTTCAGGCTCCGGTATAAGATGTAGATTTTGCATATGAGAATCGTTTTCACACGACAATTGATGTTCTACTAAAGTGTTACCTAGTATGGTTTCCAGCCCTTCATATCTAGCTAAACAAGAGTGTGTGATTCTTTCCATATTTCCTACAGATATTGATGATTATTGCTACCATGTACCATATATTCAGAATTATCTCACCTTCATGCATTCTTCTCTGTTTGGTAAAAGAAAAAGTTTGTGTAAATAGTTTATACCACTAGTCCACCAATTGTGTTGACCTACAATGGGTAGAATCTTATGGCACTTAAGTATTCAATATTTGTGGGTCTAAATTGCCCTTTTTTCTCGCTTTGTTCGTTTTCTAATGAATAAATACAACCCATACAGATACTACAGTTTTTTCCCCTTGCATATGACCTCCCTCTTTCTTTGATGTGTCTTGTTAAAACCTTAGCTTGTATATATTTAAATTTAATTGGTTTCTTGTTTCTTTAAGCGTAGCCTATATTGTTGGGGCTTAAAGGTTTTTGTTTTTCATAATTTTGAACTTCGATATTATGTTTAGGATAAAAAGCGTACCATAGCTGATGCGAGACCAGAAGGAAATCAAGCATTTGCAAAAGGGGATTACCTTGCAGCAACCTTCGTGATATACCATGGTGAATACTGGAACCAATCTTAAGTATATATTTGTTTGAAACAATGAAAATGTTGCATGATAGCTTATTATCTGGATACAATTTTTATAAGACAGCCTGGCGTATAGTGTATATGTTAACATCTTTGTGATCTCGTAAGTTGCAGTCCATCTAAATATGCTCTGATCCATTCCATAAATATCATTGACTATTAGCTAGCTTACCTGATTCGAAAGTGGTCTTTTTGTTTTGCTAATTTTTTTTTGGAAAAAGTCAAATTACTACCCTCAACTATGAACAAAGTTCTGAATAACCCCAAAACAATGTTTTGGTTCATTTTACCCCTAAACTATATCTTTGGTTCATTTTATCCCTTGGCTTAAATTTGTTCTTTTTATTCTCGACACATATAAGTAGAATCTTAATTTAAAATTTTGCATGGTGGTAGTGGATATCACAATCCATTTTAATAAAAATATATTTTGAATTTTCATCAATATCTATTTGTATAATTTGAATTTCAAGGATGAATTTATTAGTAAATATCTTACCATATCAAATAATGATGAAAAAATGATGATATATTTTTTCTCACATACGTTATGATGTCCGCTATCATCTTATAAAAAATCAACTTAAGATTCCATTTGTGTGTGGAGAAACAAAAAGAGAAATTTCATCAAGGGGCAAATTGGACCAAATGGCATAGTTTAAGGGGTAAAATGAACCAAAATATAGTTTATGGGGTTATTTGGACTTTGATCATAGTTGAGGGTAGTAATTTAGACTTTTTTCCATTTTTTTCCACATTGGACGTGTTTCATTAAGAGAAATTAGAGTATCAATACATCCACCATGACTCTTTGGTGAGAGTTTTGCTAAATTCATATGACAAGCTTAATTCTTTGTGCTTTGCTCACTTGGACATTTAAACATTGTACACAAAGCATCATTGGGGTCCTTGAAATCATGATGAACTAAGGCTTCCATACATTACTAATGCAGGCAATGCTCAAAGACCCCAATGATGCTACCTTGCTTTCCAACAGAAGCTTATGCTGGTTGCGGCTGGGAGATGGAAAGCTTGCTCTGTTCGATGCTCAGCTATGCAAAACCATGAGGCCTTGTTGGCCGAAGGCATGGTACCGTGAGGGTGCAGCCCTCAGCTTGCTGAAGGTACGGAAGCTGTGTGAAACCTAGTCTTGCAGTTGCCCTAATATCTCACTGCTTTAATTTGTGGTGCCTCTATGTATGCAGGACTACGAAGGAGCAGTCAATGCGTTCACAGAAGCACTGAAACATGATCCTGAGAATGATGAGATCAAGAAAGCCTTAAGGCAATGCTCCTGTTTCCCTCCACGTCTAGTTTTCAATCATTTATTCCCTAACTGAAGCTATTATCGAACTGCACCGCATGGTATGGTATTTTTCAATTATTGGTCAGTGAAGCATGAGCATCTAAATTGCCAACTATTTTCTTACAAGTTTCCCTATCTATCTATGAACATATTCTTAGGATTCTGATTCTTGAAACTTGTAGGGAGGCCACTGATTCCCTGACGAATGCTGGCTACTCTGGAGAACAGAACCCATGAGCTTCTGCGATCTGCATCCATGCTTTATCAATCCTCTATATGTAACACACTATGGGGGCTCATCATAAGCCTTTTGAACCATTGACTTTGGGCTGGTAGCATATCAGTGAACGGTTTGAACTAGTAATATTATATATATATTCAGACGCCTAAAGTGCACCTGTTCCTAAGTAGCAGTGAGGTTGCAGTGTTAATACTCCCTTTATAAAATTCGATCGTGTGTAGACTTGCAGAGCTTGCCGATTCGTCTAAAGCTTTAATGTGATCGATCAGTTTCATCCATAATCATTTGCTCTGCTGTTTTACTTGCTCTGCTGTTTCATCCATAATGTGATCGATCAGTTTCATCCATAATGTGATCGTCTTAGAATTTGCCTTCCCAATAAGCAGCGGCAGCGGTACAGTACCTGGAAGAACGTGTGATCTGGAAGAGTATTTTGATGGATGGTCTCACGATCCTGATCTAGTGAACAAGTTTGCACGGGTCTTTGTTTAAGTATGAAATGTAAATGAAGTAATAAAAAGGATGAATTTGTGTGTTGCATTGATGCGGTGAAATGGTATTTTGTCATGAAAGAACATGGCAACCGTTTCCACTATCTGGTGCCCACCAAAGTGGCTCGCAGTCAGGCTAAGCACCACACCTCGATATGTATATGCTGGTCTCCGCTCCCCACCAGCCAAAGCCCTTTCATCAAGAAAACTCTCTACAAAACATTATACACCAAACTTTCTCTTCACTCAAAACATTGTACACCAGCTGCATAAATCAAAGACACCGGCCTTTTCGTTCCCTCAAGCTGCACATTCATCACAAGCACTCAACGCCGTTCTTTCTTCATCTCAAGTGAGGGGGGACACTGTTGCCATGGTCAGCCGTGATCCTATCTATCATTGATCATGCAGAGGTACCCACCCCCTGCATTCCGCTCCAGGGGATACTTGGTGGCACCTTTCATGTCCTCGAGGTGCCTCATGGCAGCATCTCGTAGACCAGATCTGTTTGGTTCCTTCCCTTTCCTGCGCTTCTTTATCATGGTGCAAGTCCCCAGAGGGCCATCACTTCCAGCCCCAGGTCTCCTGCAGTGACAATTGCAAGTGTCAACTTTCAACAGAGTCATATTCATCAGTTTTGATAATACAGCAGTACAGCACCGTGCTTCAAGCAGATGCAAACACTAATTATCCTTACGAGCAGATGAACTTGAGAAAGAAAGGAAGGCCCCGAAACTTACTTCAACAACTTCTCAGAAGCAATTCTGGCAGCCTCGATGGTAGCCCTCGTAGGCAGCCACTTCACTGTCCTGCCAGGATCACCTCGCATCGGTGAGTGGATTTTTACCAGCTGCACATGATATTTTTTTTAATATCAATACATCACGTTATCATGGGTAACAAACAAAATAACATAACATCATGGATGTAAACTGTTTTGCTAGCTAAGATTACAGCAAGAAAGAAACTCACACCAAGACATTCCATCATCTGATAATATGCTCTACCATGTAGTGGAGTGTGTCCCTTTCTGACCTCTGAAAAGTACTTGTCCTGAAAGACAACAGCTCCAGCTGTAAGCAAAACTGTAGACCAGAATTCTTTACTGTCACTACGTGAAGATTTGACATTCACTAACCATTCCTTGTAACCAGGGTCTACTGTGAAGCCATACATATCAACACTGTCACAGACGGAGAGGGCAAATTCAAGAGCTTTAAGACCAGTTCCTTTAGCTGACGAACCAAATGATGTGCCTAGCATGAGGTATACTGGATTGGTTATTGGAAGTTCCTACATTGCAAGAGTTCCAGCAGCCAGATAAGAGAGAATAGAACATGTAATCAAGGTGGTCTGATTTCTAACATGGAAGTTAAATTACCCGAATCATTTGGTTCATAATGTCATGTATTGTCGTCTTAACGATAAGGACTTCTTTTTTTGTTTCTGCAACCATAAAAATTAGCAATTTAGCATGCTTTTTTTCATATTGATATCCCACTGATAGGGGACAAGAGATAGATGGCAGACTTACCATCTAACTCAACAACTTTATCTAGTGCCTTTGCAGATCCTCTATTCAGGAGGCTTAAATGTACTCTTTGTACCAACATATTCAGTGTAATTCTGCAATATGGATATATAGAACCAGTTCAGGGCATATCAAAATGTTGGAGAAAACTGACCAGCTAACAAATCATCTTGACAAACCTGGATGGGTGCACCGTTTTCTCTGAAGACGGCATCATAAGAATCAATTTCATCCCCAAATTTAGTTTTAAGAAGATCACCTGAGTTCCCAACAACAGCACATCTACCAAATTGATGAGGAACATATGGTGGCGTCTCAGGTAGAACTAGCGAGAGCTTTTCCATGCAAAGGCTTCTGTTCTGGCACTTATTCCTGCAAACTCAGAACTAAATATGCTTAGCTATCCAAGGGAGTTAAACCACACTGAATAAGTCTCGTGAAATGGCAAAGATTTGTATCTACCCACAGAAGGATTCCTTTGTTGATCCTTCTCCATGCATACTCTTCCCAGCCATATGGCAAAGCATCAATGTACTCCTTTGTGAGTACTGTTGTACTGTTTCGGACCTGGAAGAGAGAAACTACTGAGTGACACCATATCAATAGCTAATCGTGTAGCTGTGAAGAACTATAGACCAATATTGCAGTGTAGTATATGTTATGGTGTTTATGAAATTCAGATGGACCAATTGAGAAGTGACAAGGTTATGACTTTGCCAATGTTGTCAGGCACTCATCATATGACTTTTGGAAGCAGCGCTATATGATACTGGATTCATTGGGATTCATTAAATCACAGACTTATGAATACAAAGTATGCTCACCTGCTCCCATGAGGCTACAGCTTCGCACAGGTCGAACTCAAACGACAGGCCTTCAGCCTTATGGGTGATCGGATCTTTCTGCAAAAAAGTAGTCCATAATAAGAGCTACAAAAATGGTCATGGACATAAGGCAAGCACGCCTAGTTACGAGAGGAGGTCGACATATAAATTGCTGGTTGAAGATGCAGCAGAGTTTCAAAAGCATAAGATGCTAGGTAAGCGCAGAACCAAATGTACTCTGCAGGCTGTTTGTAAAGGCTGGGGAAGGTCCTGCCTGTATCAAGTAAAAGCTTTGCCTGTAAGACAAGAAAGCACTTACCCACTTAGAAACTGTGTCACTTGGGTACTGTATCATAACCCGACAGTAGTCCTCTCCGGTCACGGCTTTCAGTCCTAGCCCATTTGCATCCTGCAGTTTGTTTAAGCAAGTAAGCAATGGCTTGTCTGAACCAAGACAGCAAATACGACCCTGAAGCTGCTAACACTGCAAACCTATGCAGCAAGTGCCATCGAATTCAACTATTGATACACTACAATCCCAGAAATTTGTATTCACACCAGAACAATAACCTCACTGTCACTGTGCTATCCTACACAGTGAACAGTGCAATCCAGACTCGGAACAATTGGCACACGGAATCAAGAATTCTGAAGCAATCACACCCTCCAATCCAATCCACCACAGCTCATGGTTCTCACGAGTTAGTGACCCCCGAGGTCACAACCACAATGTGGCACGAGTTGAGCAGGAGCACTAAGACTAATCGATTGGTAACCAAATCAGCTGATCCTGAGAGGAGTTAGATGAGAAAGGACCGTACCACGCACTTGCTGAAGCTGCCCCGCAGCGCGGCGAGCGCCTCCAGGTCCGCCTCCGAGAGCCGAGCGCCGCCATCTGCACGTACCCATCCAGTTGCAGCAGTCAGGGATCTCCCACCCGACACGCAAACTGAAACACGAGAAGAGGGGGGACGGGGGCATTACGTGAGGAGGAGACGCCTGAGAGGTAGATGACGATGGCGGTGAGTCCCGAGAAGAGGGCCGCGGCGAGCGCGAGCGGGAGCACCCGCAGCGCCGGAGCAGCCCTAGGCGCCATGCTTCCGCGGTGTACCTGCCGCCGCCTCTTGCCGGAGCAGCAAGGGGAGAGAGAGCATCTTCCCCAATTGCACGTTTAGTCTGTGGGCCTCTCTTCTGCCTAACTTACGTGGGCCAACACAATGGGCCGGCCCAACGTAGCCAATGAACAAACAGCCCGGTTTCTCTAGCAGCCTCTCCATCGTTCATTTCTCTTTTTTATTCCTTTGATTGATTTGATTTGATGTGATGAGAATTATCGGTCGACAGTCGTCAGATTTATCAGATTTTTTCATACATAGTATACTCCCTCCGTCACGTTTGACGTTTCTAACTTTTGAACTTCATATTTAACCATCTGTCTTATTCAAAATATTTATGTAAATAATAAAATAAATAAATCAATATTAAGTATATTTATTGATAAAATAAGTGATAACAAAATAAATTATATTTGTACAAAAACTTTGAATAAGATGAATCATCGGAATCCAGGGTGACAAACTCAATGGAACAGAGAGAGAGTACATACATTTTTTTGGTTACAACACATCAAACTTACATAAATCTGACAGATTTAGTATTAAAGAAATCTATAGACAGATAAATAGGAAAACTAAAATAAATTACTGCATGCAAAGCGTACTCTATATGTCTGGTTGAGAAGGAAGTTCGTCCGTCCACTGGAAGGAAGTTTGACGGTGAAAAGTTTTCATCCCTGGGCCTCGCTTCTCTTCTCCAGGAATTCTAACGCGTTGGGACTTTACATACACCAGCAGGAACACGCGTGTTGCTGTCGGAATGTCGGCAAAGTTACGCACGGCGAGGTTAATGGTAAAAGGCGCGAGTCGAGCCGGCGACGCGTCCTCTCCGGCCAAGTCTTGGCGGCGACAAACACTCTTGGTCTGAATTCCGGCGATGGCTTGTCTGGACCTGAGACTGATGGGGTTGGTTGGCAGGTTGGAGACAAGACCTTTTGCTTGGGCGTCAAAATGGGCGGCCAGCTGGAGCTGGCCCATAGAGCCTGTCGCGGTTTTGCTGGGTCAACCAAGGACGGACGTTCACGGATTTACAAGATTTTGGCGTATCGATTGACTTCTCATGCTCCTACTCATACTCGTATACAGTACGTTACGCGCTCGATATTTCAATTAGTTTTTTTTATCAAAAAGTATACTGGTATAGTATTTTACATATACGGCTGATAAAATAATTCTGCAGACATTTGACGCAGGCGCAAGCATCACCACATTGATGCACTTCTTCATGGAGTCATGATCATCCAGCTGAGCTTAGAGAGGGACACCAGCAACGACCAATTCAACACGCTCAGCACAGAAGAACAAAAACCTATCCTTTTTCCTTTCTCTTTTGCGAAATTACATTTTTGAATGATTATTCCTTTCTTCTATTTCTACTATAGAACTACTACTAGCTACAACTTACAACAACCATCCCTCTTGAGATTCTTGATTGAATTCCTTGCTAATTTAATTAATCTTACTTATAATACATACACCTCACCATGATTGGGCAAGTAAGAACCACCACCTCATGAGCCGAGCCATGACAGCACAACACCAGCAATCGCCGCAGCATCATCAACATCATCATCATCAGCATGCAAGAACAGCACACAGATCGATCAATCAGGCAAAAAAAATTACGCCATTTACATGAAGAATCGTCATCATCATCATCATCCGTCACTGCCGGTCGGATCGGCGTGTCACCGCGCGGCCCTGCCATTGCCGGCGTGGCCATTGGCGTGGTGCCTGGACGCGCCACGGCCGCGTGTCTCGCCGCCACCTGCGCGCGGCGACCGCTGGTGCGCCACCGCGCTGGTGCTGCGGCCGTGGTGCCGGTCCCGCGACGATCCACCACCACCACCGCCACGTGCCTCCCGCGCCCGGCTCTTCATCGACTCGATCTGCTCCAGCGTCTCCACCACCTCCTTCATCGACGGCCGGCTCCGGGGCTCGCCGGCCAGGCAGTTGAGCGTCAGCTGCGCCGCCTGGAACGCCTGCTTCGAGTTGTACTGACCCTCGAACCGAGGGTCCATGAGCCGCGCCAGCTTCCGGCGGTCGGCCAGGTACGGCTTGGCCCAGTCGGCCAAGCTCAGCTGCCCGTTCGGACGGTTCGGGTCCAGCGCTCGCTGCCCGGACAGCATCTCCAGCATCACCACGCCGAAGCCGTACACGTCGCTCTTCACGTACAAATGGCCTGCACAAATCATCAACATCAGCAAACAGCTCAACTCGATCTAGGCAAATTCTGCATTCGGATGGGAAGAATTTGCTAACGGTGATGTATGGGTAAATATATAGATTGCACATCATTGTCATGTTGTTTTTTTTGTGGAAAGTGACAAGGCACTGGAATGGCCATGCATGATTCTTGTGGGATATTATCCCACTTGAAAGCAGCAAGTGCAGGTCATTTTTAGTAGTGCCCCACTACAATAGGAATTCTGTGACAGCAAATCGCTCTCTTCCTGTCTGCTAGTAGTTAGAGACTTGGAGTAGGAAAACTGGTTCTGCATTCGGATTCTGTTTCGACATCCATGGCCATGGTCCAGTGTTTGCATTTTCATGTGGACAAGAATCTAAATTACAAGCAAGACGAATCTGTAGTCCAATGCGCACCGAAAACATGAGTGAGGATGATCTGGATGGAGACTAACAAAGGTGTGAATATATATACTCAAAGTGACGTGAATGATATGTATGCCTGCTGTTTCACACAAATCAAATGTGGAAATGTCCCGAGGGCGAGAATAGCGTGATTTCGATTGTGGGAGACAACCGAATCTACTCCCCGTATGTTTCTGTTTCAGTGTGTGGAATGACTAGCACATGGAGTGTTGACAATTCATTACTACCAAGGGAAGCAGAGTACATACCGGTTTTGCTATACTACTGGAGCTGCATATCCATATGTTCCCATCACCCTGGTTGTGATATGTGAGTTGCTACCAGTTGGCCCAAGCTTGGCAAGGCCAAAATCAGAGAGCTTTGCGTTATAGTTCTGCCAAAAATAATAATAATAAGCACTGTCAATATTTGACCTTAATAGCGAATTGATCTATCAAAGGTAGATTGCATAGCACTGAACTTACAGCGTCTAAAAGGATGTTAGACGCTTTGAAATCACGGTAGATTACTTGCTTTTCTGATGCGTGCAAGAATGCAAGTCCTCGAGCTGCACCAATGGCAATCTTCAGCCTCAGTTCCCAAGACAGCGGGGCACATCCTCCTAAAGGGAAATGCAATTTATAGAGGTGTTAAACATTTTTCCAGTGTGTGTGGGGCGAGGGGGGAGGGGGCACATCCCCCCTGGTTCCGCCACTATAAGCACAGTGATTTCCAAAAGTTGTTCAGTGAAATGTGCACAGAACTTCATCAAGGACATTTTTAATGAGAACTAAGAGTTGTAGATCGAAAAAAAGAGCAGTAAAACTCACTCCTGAATAGATGGTTTTCCAAGCTCCCTTTGGCCATGAATTCATACACGAGAAGAAGTTCCTTGTCCTCCCAGCAGTAGCCCAAGAGCTTCACTAGGTTGGGATGGGAGAGCCTTCCTAGAAAATTTATCTCCGACTGCAGGTAGATTGAGAAGTCCGCGTTAGCTATGCTAGTTAACATTTAGCAAGACAATGACAATTATTAGACTAAACTAATTAAGAGATCTGAGTGAGTCAATTGTCGCACACTGATGAAATTGTTGAGTTTTCTAAAAATAACATAGTTCACCAAACAGTTCTTTTTTTCCCTTCTCAAACGCGAGGCACCAAACAAAAAGTAACTGCATTGTGATAAACATGTGGCCGGCTAGTTGTAATATTATATAACACTTCCAACAATATGTTTCTGGTTAGCATTGCACCATTGGTACTACCGAGATATACCGCAGCTGAATTAAACAATCAGCCATCACACATGTACTAAACTGACAGACAGGTCATTAGCAGTTAAACAAAGCATAAAGAACCATAAAGCATCTAGTGATCAGGAGATCTTCAAAATCGTTGTGCTTCTTTTTAAGCTGTCGAGCTCTATTAGTGCTGCAGCACCAGAAACTGAACTGCATCTGTAGCTAGCAACAAGGCAATTGTTTTGCTTGTACTGGTATCATGTACAATCATCAGAGCAAACAAAACCAAGTCAAAGCCCAATTGTCACGATCTTATACTAACTAATGTTCATCAACTTCAACTTGGGCATCCTCTCTTCCAAGATTATCATCGTTGTTGTTTAATACAGTAGAATATAAACAGGATGAAAAAAAAGAGGAGGGTAGATTTTTACCTGCCATTCCTCATAGCCCTGCATGCTCTCGGAGTTGAGCTTCTTGACGGCAACAACCATGCCGGTGCCGTTCCTGGTCGGGGCCATGGTCTTCTCATCCACCCATCCCTTGTAGACTCTCCCAAAGCCGCCTTCGCCGAGGACGCTGTCGGGCCTGAAGTTCTTAGTGGCCGTCTTGAGCTCCATGAATGTGAAGGTGCGGAGGTTGGGCGCCTCCAGGATCTGGCCGTCGGGGTACTTGGCCCCCTCGTCGACGAACCCGCCGCTGGTGCTGCGGCTGCCGGCGGACGCCATGAAGCTGCTGCTGACGGAGGAGAGCTTCCCCGTGGTGCTCTGGCTGGTGGTTAGGCTGCCGCTCGTCTTGGAGGTCATTGTCGTCCCTGCCACACACGATTAGGCAACGATTCGTAAGTGTGATTACTGATTAAGCTGGGGAATTGGTGAACAACATGGAGAATTCCAGAATAAAAACAGAGAATTTCTGATAGATGAAAGTGAAGAGCAAGAATCGAGCTCGGAGAAGTGCCGTTTCATCACAGATTCCCCGTCTCTACTGCCATGACACATAAAGGAACAAGAAATCTTAATCTAGGATCCTAAGCAAAACATGTATCTTGACTTCAGCGAGGGGAACTGCAGGATGAAGCTTCCATGAAACAAATTGAGCAGAAGCCAGGAAAGTTTGTCGACCAGTCCAGGATAGGCCGCCCCAGCCTCAGGATCCATGAATTGGAAGGATCACATGATAGGAGAAAAAAGAAGGGGGAAAACAAAACAAAACAAAACAAAACAAGACGGGTTCTTGATTGATGCAGGCCCTCACCTGGGCTAGCCGGCCTGCTGGAATCCTCGGCCACCCGATCCTTGGAGCCACCGCAGATGTTCCCCATCTTCGGCTCTCTCAGAGCTCGCTCCCTCTGGGTTCTCTCTCTACAGGGGAGGAGGAGGAGCAGGAGGAAGCCAGGAAGAGCCCAGAACAAAGCGTAGGAGAGGGGGATGGCGAAGTCAAGGAGGGGGATATAAGTATGCAGGGGAAGGAGACTGACTGACGAAGAGAGTGCAGCTGACCGAGACGAGAAGAAACCAACCCAGCGCTCGCTCGCCGGCTCGGCCTCGGCGAAGTCTCCGCCGGACCCGTTTCAGTTGCCCGCCTGCACTGTATCTGCATGTGGCTGGCCTACCCTGGACCGGGAAGCTCCCTGTTTCAGCTGTCCATTTCCCCTTCACCACAAACTGAAAACTACTCTGTTTGCTTTCCATGGACTCGTCATCAATCTTTCTCCTTCCTTGTGTATGATGTAAAAGCATGCCTGAAATATCCTATTCTCAATCTGTACACTACTTTATCTGCTGTATGTGCCTTTTTGGAATTGAACAAGACATGTTGAACCGCTTAGTGCTAATTTGGTTTCAGTTTAGAAATGCACTTTTTAACAGTGAACTGACAAATGTGTTGTACTACTTAGTATATATGAAATATTCTCTATATAGAAACTGTGCAGCGGAGACGACAATGATTTAGTACAGGTTATGTCTAGTGTTGTTTATTAGCTAGCGAGAATTTTACATCTTACACACACAAAAAAAAAAAAAAAGTTTTAGCTAGGCTGTCAACTAAAAAGTGGTACCGTAAGTTCAGGTTTGCAAATAGTTCCTCTGTATATTTCTTTCTAAGAGAGAAAGCAAATGTCATGACTTGGGATTTGTTGGGATGTAGGTGTAGTACCACATAGCTTAGACTGGGTCCAACAAGAGGCAGCCAATGGTTTGTTTGACCAGCCACGCTAAGCTTTCACGAAATAGTAGTAAATGTTCAGCAATTCCATCCAAAAGCAGGATGGACAAGGACACAGACTGCACCACCGAGTCATGAGATCTTCAGAGGTTTGACAATAGTGGTATGGTATGTACAGGTGCTAGACTGTGTCAAACAAAATCATCTGTACTATTGTGTACATGAATTATTTTTCTATTTATCTCGCTCGAGTATCAGATTGTGGAACAATACTGCATTCTGATTGGTTCTTGAGTGTCAGTATAGACAAATCTAAAACCATGTTTACATCACGAGGAGCCCTCCAATTGTTCAGTCTATGCCATCTCTTCCTTTAAGATGTTTTCACACATTCTAGAAAAGGATGTGTCGTTACAGACTTGTGCGTACAGCATTTGACTTGATTTTAGTCTGAGTATCTTTTTTTTTAATCTTATTACCGTTCTCTGTTTGAGGCAAATGTTGAGGGTAAATTGGAATATAAATTTCCAAGAGAAGTTCTCTGTGCCCATTCAAACAGGCTCTCTGTTTATCTGTTCTATATCACAGAATCAGGCACACACTCTCTGTGACCATTCGTTTAAAAATATATATATATAGATTCAGCTGCAAGTTAGTAGAAGTTTAGTGTATACAAGACAAAACACATGCAGCCAAGCAATCACAAGACCCTGACGCAAGCAAGCCAGCATCGCTTCATCTGCTGCCTGAGAGTCAGACTTGCCGGTTAAAGTCAGATGTGTGACTTGAAATTCATTGTAAAAAACTCAAAAATAATTATGCTTCATTTTTCTTCAACTTCGATTGATGGACATGCTTTGACAGCTCATGGCAACGCTCCCTGAAACACAAAAGTACAAGCCGTGGAACCGTTCTTCGATGACGACTGAACAAATTGACAGGCAGCAGAGGAATTCAGCAAAAAAAAAAAAAAAAACTTCCTTTTTATCTTGTGTCACGCAATTTGTCGGTTAATGCAAGATTTATCCATTTCACCCACCAGTTATTTTTTTTTTTTTTTTTTTTTGAGAAGGCCACCAGTTATTTGTTTATGCAGTGGCCTACAGGAAGAACACCAAGAGGATCTTAGAGCAATCTCAGGGAAAAAAAAAAAAAGAGGATCTTGGAGCTAGTGATGCAAGCACTGCACTGCATCTGTACCTATCCGATTGTTGGGAACAAATAGTGCTAGCTCCATCATTTGCAACTCACAGTGGTTGACATTTTTACGTTCAAAAAAAAAAAAAAAAAAAACAGTGGTTGACATTCTGTCTTGACAACTGCATTTTTCAGGTTACATTACATCGATCATTTCATACATACATGTGTAATAGTATATAACAAAAAGACAAACCTAAAAGCTCCAATTAGCATATATAGTGCTTCTTATACTGATCCATGATCGGTAGGAAAGGCAGATCATATAAGTGGCGAGCTGTGACTGCTTAACAGCATGTGGTTGAAGCCGAAAACGCATGCTAGCTACCGATGGTTGACTTGACGCAACCAATTAATAAACGCCAATAGTGGTAAGCCTTAAAAAATTTTTAACACAACTAGTTTCATATCTCCTGATGCTGATGCATTGCATAACCCTTAGGAAAATGCCAACCTTTCCCTTTTTTTTGTTGTCTCTTTTGCTCTTTTTGAACTCTTTTTTTTTCTTTTTGAACTGAAGCAGCACTTTTGCGATTTAGGGTTGCAGAATGAGATGATAACTACAACCATCAACTAACTACTCCAAATGGTAGGTTAATTAGGTCTCAGCTGTTATATATGCATGTTGAATATATAGTTTGTCATTCGAAAGTCCATTCGAAAAAAAAAAAAGTCATGGGATCTTCAGAGGTTGACAGTGTAGTGGCATGCACTTGTAGCAGGTGCAACTAGACTGTGTCAAACAAATCAACTGTCAATTGTAGGTTTCTGCCAAGTGTCTAACTGGAATGATGTATTGTCGTTGGTTTATGAGTATAGACAAATCTAAAACCATGCTTACTTCATGAACACAAACACTGTTATTTCTATCTCTATTCTATCGTGTGTTCACAGTTCCTAGAAAATTGAAAGGGATGTACTCAGAACATTTGACTTGACTTTAGCATATTACTTGTAAGGCTGAGAAATGCTGGAGTAAAATTAAAATATCATCAGGTTTGTAATAAAAGAGTCCAAGTCGGTTCAGCACCAAGTAGCATGTCCATTCCGGTAAATAAAACAATATATCTTCATGTTTCCTCATCTGACAAAGGTGATGCTGGTTAAAGTCAAGAGAATATTTGACTTCAAAACACGGTAAAATTAATCATCTTTCGCTTTTTATCTTGTTTGACTGATTTGCTTGGTTCTTACTAGTACAAACTGTCCAAACTTGTCCATTCCTTCACCAGCTAATATAATCTTTTTTGAAAGAACAGGAGGAGCAGAGGCGCCCCTACTGAAATTTATTGAAAAGCAACCAAGCTGATTACAAAAGAAGTTTGACAGGAAGCAAAAGAAAAGAAAATAAGAAAAGCAACCAGATAATATAATCTTGCTGAGC
Source organism: Hyparrhenia diplandra (assembly GCA_015847255.1). Taxonomy (NCBI): domain Eukaryota; kingdom Viridiplantae; phylum Streptophyta; class Magnoliopsida; order Poales; family Poaceae; genus Hyparrhenia; species Hyparrhenia diplandra. Next base: position 268,376 of record JADLZK010012143.1, read on the forward strand.
TTTTTGTGCTGTATATACAATTATATACCCAATGGCCAAGTGGAGGATCATCAAGTTTCAGTTGTCCAAGCACTGAACTGCATGCCCAACTGGGGGTAGTGCTACCTCCTAACCTCCATCACCAGAACATCAAAGTTCACAATGACATTATTTCAGATTATAGTATACTAATCATTAACATACGCATATATAGCAAAAAAAGACAAACCTAAAAGCTATATCAGCATAGTACTTGGTGTACTGATCCATGATCAGCAGGGATCTAAGGGAGATTACATAAGTGGAGAAACGTGACTGCCTAACAGCATTTGGTTTGAAGTCTACAGGGAACGCATGCCTTGGCAAGTTGGCATCACCAATGGCTGGGTTGACTTGACAAAGCAAAGTAAACTAACCCAAAGAGAGAAAGAGAGAAGAGCAAAGTGCCGGACAGATGTGAAAACGTGATTGGCTTAAAGCCACTACTACTTACATCAGCAGATGGAGCACTCACTACACAACCTGGCCAGAGGAAAATGCCAACTTCCCTTTTTTTTTTCACTTTTTTTGCTCTTTTTGAACAGAAGCACTTGCTGCCCTTTGGGAATTGCAATTGTAGTGGGCGACAAGAGATTTGAGATGATGACTGCAACCAACTACAAGATTGGCAAGGTAGGTTAATTAGGCTTCATGTGCTATATATGCATGCTGATGAAGTTAGTTAGCTCAGAGGGAGAGAGCAATAAAGATATTCAGAAAAAAGCAGACGACCAGACTTTCTTGAACTATATATGAAGCTACTAGTCAGAATGAAGACTGTCCTATCGATCTGTCCAAAAGAAGTTGCTGGGAAACTTGTATGCTGCAGGCCATGAAAATGAAAAGTGCATTTCTTTTAAAAAGATGAAAAGAGCAGCATGCAGCAATACTTATTTATTCAACAATGATCAGAGAGGGATAACTAATTGGCTTGTGGTTGTACATGTCAAGACAAGACTACCGAAGTAGTAGCAACTAACTACTAGTAGTGTTATCAGTTAGGCAGCAAGCTGACCAACGCAGCTACATGATAACCTCAAGGAAAGGGTGCAGGAAGGGAGCAAGTAACTTTCAGAGAAACATCAAAAAAACACAGGCCGGGAACTCGATAGGATCGAGAGCGACCTCACAACCAAAATCTTCAGAACCATTAAACTAGCCAGCAACGTAGTACTACTTATTAATAACCTGTGGTCAGGACTCGCTTGAGATTCGCTTTGAAATTACGTATTGATCAGTGATCTGATGATGGCGTGGTTTGTTGACCCAGCTGAGCGCGTGCGTGCCCAGGGAGACGAAAATGGTGATGTCTTCTTGCCCACTTTCACACACACACACAGTCAGTGTATGCGTGTTCGATATAGGCGCAAGCTACTCTCGAGATTGACCGGAGTTTTGGAGTTCTATGCAACCCCTTGGTTATTGCCTTTTGTTTCCGTACAGTGTTTTCCGGCCAAAGGAGTGATTAGGGCCTTGGCATGCTAGTATGTTATCCTTGTGTTGCATGTTGAAGCAAGCTACTGCCTGATGATGAACCGTACCCTCTTCTTATCAATAGAAATTAGGCACAATCTCAAGTGCAGTTCTATTCTAATTTCTACCTTGGTTAAACTTTTGGAGTTCTCAATTTATTGCTTTTTATGCAGTGCTTGGTCAAACCAGGAGCTACGAGTTCAATAGAAAATCAGATCCGGCCAAAGGAGTGATTAGGAGTTTCTGATGGATGGATCGCTAGTATGTTACTGCGTGCTTGCAAATTGGGTTGCATGTTGAAGAAATTTATTACATTTTAACTCACTTTGTAAAATATAGGAATTTCTACAAAGGATTCATGGCTTTCCTAAATGCGCGAGGATCTCAGGTGTTTCGCGGCCGGTGGAGGCCGCCGATCTCGATGGTTTCCGGACCGTCATGGTCGGCGCCAGGCGCATGCGGGCAAAAGCGCCCGTCGCCCGGTTGGGACCGGCCATTGCGACCGCGTCGCCGCCGGTCCGCTTCCGCGCAGTAATCCCACCGACCATCAGCGGAGGCGCGTGTGACCCCGGCCCCGCGACGGCAAGCGGGGTGGCATTGGTTCCTCGCCGCAAAGATTCTGAGACAACCTCCACCCCGGGATTGTGTTGGCGTGGAGGTAGCCGGGCGATGCCCTCAAACCCGGCCTCTCGAGCCCACTCCCGTTCGCTTTTAGATTGGTGGTCCGAGATTTGTGTGCGCAGATAGAGCTGGTTGGACGATTCGTCACGTGTCCCGGCTAGCGTCGCGCAGAGCTACTTGCCCCCCGATGGTATGTCGACCTTTTGTGCGGGGGGGTTCTGCCGTTGGTGCTCCTGTGCGATTCTTTGAGGCCGAGGGCTGCATCCCGTCTACGGGTGCCGTTTGTGGAAGAGTTGGAAGATGGGGAGATTGCGTGGCGAACCTGCTAACAGAACAGCTTATGCGTCGCATGGCTATCGCTACCGACCTGGGTCGAGGTGGGCGCCTAGTTGTCGAGGTGGGAGAGGGGAGGCGGCCTCTTGAGTTCGGCAAATGTTGAGAGCCCGATGCCCGTCCGGACCGAGGAGTTCGGTGGCCCAATCCTTGATGACATTGGTCCTGTCTGTTGATGGGCTGGCACCAAGCCAGGCTAGTGGCACCGACGACGCAGGCCCGCCGCGGTCGACCTAGTTCATCGTCAACGAAAGTTCAAAGGTACCGCTTGCGAGCCTCTTCTTTCAACGCCAAAGGTGGTGACGCGGCTAGCCCGTGGTAGACACCTTGATGATGAGGAACTTGTGCCAAGAGGTAGTGCGAGGCTCGCGGCCAAGAGCAAGTTCAGGGAGCTAAGCCCAGAAGCACAAGCGCGAAGGTATGGCGAACAAGCTCGCCTACGGAGGTTCAGACTCGGGAGCCGGGACACGGCTGCCGACGAGTTCCACACTGCCTTCGCCTTTGCCCGGGCCGTGGCCGCCGACAAGAAACGCCATGGAGACCTCTATCTCGTCCCGTGGGCGTGGGCGCTGGACCGCGGAGACAGTGTTTAAGTGTTCAGGTTTAGGTTGCTCTTTTTGGTCGCAAACATCCTATTTTATGTAATATGTTTTTGTGAATCCGGTAGTTAGGTGTTGAGGCATGGCTACTAGGCCTCAAAAACTTCTGTGTGAAGGTCTTATGACCATCCCTTAATGAAATACGGGCATATATGCCTGCTCGCGAAAAAAATAGGAAAACATCCTACGAAGCCCTTTGGAATAAAGGAATGTTTTTCCTCAAAAAAAAAAAAATGAATGCCTTTCCCAGCAAATCCTTTGAATTTCCTCAACACTTAATGGCAGAGAATTGAATTGAAGCACGTGACGTTTATGACAGTGACGGTAAACCATGCATTTTGCATTCTCTGCAACAACTATAGTATATAAACCAACAATAACACGGTTTGGTTAACTGGTTTGATTACTATGGCCTTGTTTAGTTCCCATACAGGAACCCAAAAAGTGTTCTGAGATCCCGTCACATCGAATCCCTTAACGCATGCATGAAACATTAAATGTAGGTAAACAAAATAACTAATTACATAGTTTGCTTGAAAAATACGCGGCCGAATCTTTTGAGTTAGTCCATGGTGTGATAATAATTACCAAATACATTCAATGCAATGGATCTTTTGAGTTAGCCTCCTTCCCCTTGTTCACTTCTCGGGCACTCGCCTGGCATCTATGGCAATGGATCAAGTGCTGGAGATTGTTCGCCCCACCGTTAAAATAAAAAAAAAATACTAAATACAAATAAAAAGAAAGTGCTACAGTAATCAAACCTAAAATTTTTCACCAAAACACGCCCTATATATCGGCTACCACAACTCCAATCCAATATATATACTCCACAGGGACACGTTGCCTTAAATCCTGCAAGCTGGCCGGGCATCATGGATGCGGATGATCGATCAGCCAGCCACAAGAACTCAAGAAGCACACTGTACAACTAGTAAAAGCTTGGACTTGACTTGGCAATCAATATATAATATCTAATCTAAACCATTTATTGCCGGCCGGCTGACGGCCGTTGACTGGACATATCTCTGGTAGACTTGAGACTGTCTGAATAGCGTGGAACAAAATTACTCTCTCTGGCCGTGTTAAATCAACTTCATTCAAAAGTTATACTTACTAAATTAAACTATTTTGAGCTTCATTAAATTTATAGGGAAGTAAATTATCAATATTTTGTGAGACCAGCGCTGCAATGGTGGCTAACCAACAGAAAGTTGATCCCCAAGGCCCTCCGTCGCGGCTTTGACTCATTTTTCTTCCTCATATATAGGATGGACGATATGGAAAGAACGTAATGTGAGAACGTTCAATGGAGTTGCGATGACAACACAACGGCTGGTAGAGAGGATTCAGGAGGAAAGTGTGTCTTGGTGTCGGCGGGCTTGAAACAGCTAAGCGCCCTGATGGCCTCAATCTGAGTTTCATTCCAGTGTCTTTCTGCTAAGTAGCAAAACTCTTAACAATGTAATCGGTGTCATGTTTAGAGTGGAAGGGTGAGGAGTTAGCTTAGGTAACCGGTTGTTACCTTGATCTGTAGCTATTATTAAACTATATTCTGCTTAATGAAAAACTTGGCGTTTTTCGGGTGTGATCGCGAAAAAAAAATTGTGAGACCAAATTAGTATCATCGGATACATGACGAAATCATATTTGCTCAATAAAAATGATGAGAGAACACATATCTCTTTTTGTATTCTCTATCAATCTATCCTAAAATCTTTAGAATGCACTACATTACATGATACATGGAATACGGAATAATTAAGGGGACATAACAAGTGTTGGATTTGATCTTAACATGTAAAAATACTGGCGCTACAAGGTTGAATGAGCGAATGAGATGAAAGAAGCAGGGCCATGGAATGTGTTGTTGTACACAACGCCGTCCACAAAAGAATGCAACTCTTGTATTTGCAGGAGTCAAACAGTTTAAACTTTGACTAAAATTATATAAAAAATATATATGCTAAAAACTATGAAACAAAAATAAGTATATTTTTTGATTAGCTATAAAATACATTTTCATAATAATAAATCTGGTTAGAGACAAAAATGATAATAGTACTCTCTCTGGGCACAAGGCTTAAACGAGGCGATTAATAGACGATGGAAGCATTTACCATTTTTGTTGTTAGATTTAGGGGGTTGTTTGGTTTTCTATAAGTCATGGGACTTATTAAGTCGCGTGTTAAAATGAGTGACTTTTATTAAGTCATGCGTTTTTGGTAAAATAAGTCACTTATATAACTTCTGACAAGTCCCACATGACTTAACAAAGTTTGTTTTAAGAAAATAAAGTCACTTGTTTTTGATTTTTGACTTAATAAAGTCACGACTTATGGAAACAAAACGGCACCTTAACTAGTTTTTGGTCATGGAGGGAGTACGGACGACCCATCGTATCAAATTACTCCAAACACAAAATGCAAGGACGACATATGCGTGACATCATTAATATGCATGTGACAGATCGATTAGAGATGCATCAACATCTAGCGAATGAATGAATGAAATGCATCGACGTCGGCCGGTCAAACACAACATGCATGTAGCTAGGCTGATGTATACGTATGGACCAGGTCCGATGATCGAGCCGACGGAACGAGTAGCATGCATGCACATGCGAATCGATTTGCCTCTGCCTAGCGCCAACAATAAAAGTCGCGTCATGCATGCGCATCCGTCAATCCGTGTGGGTATGAATATGCGCGCCGTACGGTCCTGCACTGTCGTACGCAGGAGTTATATGATACGATCATACGCACCTTAGTATTCTGCCTTAATTAAAATATATATGCATAGTATAGGGATGTATGCAGATCGAGATATATCCATCAAAATAGCATTATTGTTAAGATATCGGTTTTTTTTTTTTTTTTTTTTGAAATCATCAGTATATATCGGTGTAACCGTGTAGGAGGCGTTGGCAACGGGACGGAAGCCCAATACCAATAATAGGCTGGCAATGGGACGGAAGCCCAATACCTATAATGGGCTGTTCCATCCATGAGGCCGTCGCCCGTCGCCAACTAACAGCCCAGTCCATCAGAAGAGAAGGGAATATAAGAGCCCAATAAACTCGTCCCCTATTGGTGGCCAAGCCCAAGTCCAAGCCCAGGCTCAGCTCATCAATCGACTCTCTGCATGTAGCGGCGCATTGCCCGTTGCCGCCATGACCATTTTTCCTCCCTCACCGTTTCTGCTTTCTTTAGTTAAGTAGATGTTCTGCCATTGCCGATCGAGGACAAACCTGGTTTCACATTTCAGAGGGCTGCAGAAACTGAAGCTGGGCCATTATTTTATTTCCCACGCAAGCTATTTCTCTAGATTTTCTAATCTAATCTCTCAAATTAATGTGCTTCCAGATATATATCTCTTTCCGTTTTTTGTTTGATAAAATAAGAAATAAGAAATGGAGATTTCTAACAATGTGAGCATGATCAGTGACAACATAAATAGAATGCATTAATTGCCATAACATCCTACTATCAGATATGCCAATTCTTTTCCCCATTCTTTCCAAATACACAATTTTCCTCGTTTTTTTCCACAAAGAGATTTCATTTCATAGTATACTATATCCATAGCATCGAACCATCCCTTTGCAATGAGGAGGGGAAGAGGGCGGCGTCCCTTTCGCCGGCGCCGGCCTCGCCGGACGCGACCGCAATGCGGCGTCTCCGCCTGCGCCTCCCTCTCCTCCTCCTCCTCTTCCCACTCCTCGCGATCGCCGCCCTCCTCGCCACGCGGTCCTCGCCGCCACCGCCACCACCACCGCTCCCGTGCGGCGCGGCGCCCGTCGGACGCGACGGCGGGGCGCTGGGTGCCGACCCCAGAGCCCGTGCTTCCGCCGCTCTACGACGGTTCCTGCCCGTTCCACCGAGGCTCCTACAACTGCCTCCGCAACGGCCGCCCGCCGCTCGCGCCGCTGTCCTGGGCCCCGCGCGCTGCGGCGCGGCGACGCCGTCGTCGTCCCGAGGATCGACCCCGCGGCGTTCCTCGACGCCGCCAGGGGACGCCGCGTCGGCCTCGTCGGGGACTCGCTGTCGGAGAACCTCGCCGTCGCGATGCTCTGCGCGCTACACTCCGCCGACCCCGATGCGCGCAGGTGGAAGCGTCGCGGCGCTTGGCGCGGCGGCTACTTCCCCGCGACGACGTCACCGTCGCATTCCACCGCGCCGTGCTGCTCGCTAAGTACACGTGGTGAGTCAGTGCTAGCTGTTGCTTAATTTGATTCTTGCTGTATATCTGGCTCTATAAGGTTTGCAATCTTTTCCACTTTTTGTGTGATCGATCAGTATGAAGATTTATTTTAAATTTGGAAATTACAGTAGTAAGTAAGTATACTTGATTACTTACTTCATATACTAGATAAAATCACCTGATATATATATATATATATATATATACAAAAGGTGGCAACCAGTGGAGGAGATTCAGAAGGATGGGATAAAAGGGATTTACAGAGTGGATGTTGACATTCCTGCTGACGAATGGATCAACGTCACCAAGTTCTATGATGTCTAATTTTCAACACCGGGCACTGGTAAGCTATAGGTTGCTGTTAAGTTCCTACCTATTGTAATGCATGCTTGACACATTTGTCCATCCGTCCATAATATGATATAATTCAGGTGGGGACATACAAATTCCCAAAAGAGACTCCCCTTGTTTTCTACAAAGGAGGAAAGCCAATCGAGCCTCCACTCAGCATTCCTGACGGCCTGAAACTAGTCCTGAAAACCATGGCGTCTTACATCGACTGGGAGGTCCCGACCACGACGCTGAAGCTATGGCGCACGCAGTCGCCTCGGCACTTCCATGGCGGCGAGTGGGATCACAACGGGAGCTGCGTCACCCACACTCCTCAAAGAGCATGAGGTACTGAATTTCTGATTCTGACTGACGCGCGGGGACATCAGCTAAGCTGATAGCTGTTTCATCAGTTCCTTCCAATATATCCTGCACTTGGATCGTTCTCATGCATCTTGGTGCGTGCGTGCGTGCATTCAGCTGGACTCGTGGTTTTGATCCGCGGTTCGGGGCGTGAACAAGGACGCGAGGACGGTGAACTCGGTGATCAGAAGCGCTGGCAGGGTCGGGGATCCGGCTGGTGAACCTGACGTACGCCAGGCGAGTTCAGAGCCGACGCCCATCCAGCGACCTGGCTGGGGAAGAAGGACGCGGTGGCTATGTATGGGCAGGACTGCATGCACTGGTGCGTGCCCGGCGTGCCGGACACCTGGGTCGACATCTTGGCGGCACAGATCTTGCATCACTTCAAGCAGCTGGGAAAACAACGCTGATGCATATATATGGTTGCTTTTCAGTGACTGAAGGTGTGATCACCAGCTCTAGACTGAAGATCTGGCGTCTGCTTCGCAAATGTGGTTTCTTTTAAAACGTAAAGCACAAGGTCATTAGACGTACTGGTAGCTGAAGAAATGTGATTTTAGTGCTAGATAGAGATGAAAACAGTCGAAAATGATGGGAAGAGTCGTAAACCATTCTCAATCATATTTTCCCCAAAAACTGGAATCAAATATGATTAACCAATGCAACATATCTCGGCACTTAAAAAACTAGTGAAACTAGCTAGATAGGGACGTGTTGCCCAGTCTAGCATGTCTAGTATCACAACCAGACCCCAACTGTGCAAGCTCAACAACTACAAGATTTTTATTGTTTGGTTGGTACGTTGGATTCATCAGCTGGTTGGCCTAGCTATACAGAGTTTTTTTTTTTTTGGTTACACGCATGTACAAGCAAATTCAGACAAGATATAGAACTATTTTTTTTTTTATATGAGGTGTTTTCAATCCTGACCTCTATATCGATATATATAGCCAAAATGTTACAAGAGTTCTAGATTCTAAATTCTAAATCCTCGGACGAGGGATTACACAAAACAAGAAAAAAAAAAAGAGTTAAAAACAAAGCAAGAAAAGTAGAAGACTAAGCTTCAATCTTCTTCTTCGCTCACGCTCGAATCTTGCAGCTTCTGCATAAAACACCAATCCATCATCACCGTCTACTTAGAAACTTGATTGATGTTTGGATCACCCTCTTGTCGTCAGCTCTCTTCATCTCTCCCATATTGACCAAGATCATCCTCCGCAAGGCCTGGGTAGGTTCTCACAACAACACAAACAATGCACCATAGCACCACCGTTTTGTTGTCAATGGTTGAAGACGACCAAGATTTTCAATGAGAATAAAATACACGGCACCACAGGGCGCTCCCATTTCCTGGGCGGGGCGCCAGATATAGAACTGTTTGTTTAGTTAGCATTAGCTAGACACCACCAATATTTTTGGTAACATACCTACCTCATGCAAGAGAGGCTGGGGGGTGAGAAACTGCCTATCAATGCCAAGTGCTCACATTATGGCAGCTTCCAAATCAAAACAAGAATAATAAAACATACAAATGCGAGATCCAAAACCTAAGGGGAATAGGCGATTTTTTCGTTAAGAGGGAAAATAGACACCGAATTCAAACAAGAGGATAGGTGATCAATTGCTTGGGTGCACAAGCACACCTCCCACCTAACTAGTTGAGCTAGGCTCACTTCCTTAAAAACAAGGATAATAAAATAATAGCCTTAATTAACATTATCAAGTGCTCACATCGATCATGTGTAATAATATATGAGCACCCCTGGTCTATGGTGACCAATGCAATGATGAAAAAAGCAGTTAACTGAAGAATCTGATGAAGAACACATGGCCTTCCTTTTGCCTGCATTTTCCTCCCATCAGACAGAGAATCTGCCTGGAACTCTCCTTCCCCAGTTATAACGAGAAAGATAGATGGTCCTGGCACCATGGATATAGTAACAAGTTCATCTGCAGGTACCAGGCAGCAATCCACCTCGAACTCATCAAATGGAGGGTGTAGCGCCTTAGGTGTGGCTGCACAGGAACACCCTGCAAGATCTCGGGAATGCCTGCAGAGGGTGTTTGATATGTAAACATGCACAGATATGGATCGATCGAGGATATGTATATACTCGTACCTGTATTTTGTATGTTAGCATTGAGCTGAGAGTTTTGTACATCTTTGTATTTTTGGAACAAACCAGCACGGACAACATTGTCGAAGTGGCCATACATTCAATGCATTCCCCAAGAGAGATAAGCATGCGGTTCATTTGCACCAATATAAAGTGCTTCACCAGGACTAAGTTTGACGTGGTTAAAGAAGAGTGCGGCTAGAACACCAACATCCTCTTGATACTGCCTCTCCGGTGACAAAACCAGCTCTTGTTTATCTGATAAAAGGTCCTGATCTGCTGATAGATAAAGGAATACGTACGTGATGAGCCAAGAAGGTAGGTAGGTAGGAATCAAATCATCAAAGCAAGCTTGCATACAATTAATTAAGAAGAAATCACGTACGACCTTGCTCTCAATATTCAGGCGACCGATCATTTTGGAAAGTGCTTCAGAAACCATTTCTTGACTTGCTGACATTAGCTTAGCAAAAGCTGATTGCAATACTTGTTGATTATTACCCCCCGTGATACTGCTCGTTCATCATCAGCTCATGCCCGAATTAGGCCTTCAACTTCTGGTACAGTCCTCAGGATATCCCTGAGCTCCTGCAAATGCAAATAAATAAATAAAGCAGCACCGTAGACCGTACCATGCATGATTGATTTCGACTACGGACGGACGGATCAAGCTATAAACAGGGCGTATATATGGCCGGCCGGGCCGGGGATGCTCTACCTGGATGCCCGCAAAGCCATAGATGGCGATGTCCATCTCGGGCTTGTGGTTGTCGTCCTTGTAGACGGAAGGCTGCAGCGCGTGATTATGTACCGAAGAACTGAGTCCTCTTTCCGCTTGTATCCTGATTCGTGACTGCGCTGCGTCTGCAACGCAATAAGAACAAAACATGCATATTAGGCAGGATGGGAATAATTCTGTTTTCCATAACTGCAACCAGCTTCAAAAGGATTGTAGAATTTTTTTCATAATAAGGAAGTATAAGCGAAAATGAGGAGAGTTTTTTTTTTTAACTATATAGCCACATTAATTGCGCTACTACACTTCGTCATTTTCAAAACAGAAATTTAGAGAGGGGAATAGATTTGGCACTTGCATACAACGTCTGCAATATCAGACGGATGCAAGCTTTAAATAAAGTGTAAGAAACTGAATCAGGGGGCATAGAGATTTCAACCTTGGAGGTCAGGACTAGCGATCATGCTGATGAGAATTAAGAAGTAGAAATCTAAAGAGGGAATGCATATGACTCAACATGTTTGTGATGGGCGAGGGCGATGGAAGGAGGCCGCTACGCATTGTAAACTGCCGGGCATGACACAAAAGATAAGACTGGTACACATTGTGCTTTGGTGTGATCGCTGAATAAGCCGAGAGGCGAGAGTAATATTTTGAGGAATCTTACCGATTCTGGAAATTTACCCAGCACACCGTCTGGAGTTGAGCCGTGTGATACACCTTATCACACTTATCAGCTGAATACAATGATAAAAATAGCCTGCTCAACTCCAAAACCAAGATATAGAATCATTGCCACCACCACCACCATCCTATCTTCTCATCTACGTGTGAGGGGAGGATGAAAAAATAATATGAATTTGATACGCTGCCTGCTGGTCACCGACTGCATCTATATATACTACGCCCGCCGGCCTCCTCACCGGCCGGGCAGTTAGTCACCACGAGATATAGCCGTGTGAGTGTGACCACGTACGCTATGCAGTTACAACTTGCAACAACATCGCCGTGTGAGTGTGACCATGCTTGCTACCTACCGTACGTGCATCCAATGTTGCAAATGCAAAGTGCATGAATGCGCATGCATGCAGCGACTCCATCATCGATCTCACCTCTATGCATGCTCATGTACGTTCATCACCACCAGAAACTGCGGTACTGTCCACATGCACGCACGCGCACAACATGCCTGCAGTACTTCATTGTACGCAGTGCTCCTGTGTTACAAGATCCAGCCACAACTTCCTTTCAATTCCACTACAGCTCTCACCCACAAACCTATCAGGGCTTTGGACTTGAAGAATGAAAGAGTGAGTCGACGTGCAACAAATACATGCCCACTGTGGGAGGCCAAATTAATACAAACCAGAAGCAAGATATATATTCTCAGTAGCCGGGCCGGAATAGCGTTGCGTCCTCGGTGGCGGCTGGCGGCGACCGGGGAGATTGGCCGTCTTCGAGCAGGAAGGCCAGCAAAGACGGCCACGTTACGTATATCGTGGCGTAGTGGCCGGTGCCGGAGTAGGTTTCCACCATCTTCGTCATGTCCATGCATGCATAATCCTCCTTTGTGGCCGCTACTGGGGAGAAATAGTATCATGCTTCATGCATGTGTGCTGGCATGCAGAAAAGCTGTATGCTTTTGCTCACTATTTGTTTCACCTCGCATGTAATGAGCGGGCAACAACCTTAACTTATTTGAAATTAGATGTAAAGGTGATTAATTCAAGTGAAAGTTTGTTTTAAATAATTATATATCATCAATAATGGTCGAGGATGCAATGGCTATTTTATTAGTTTTTCACAATAGTAGAGATAATGCAATTTTTACGAAACAGGCGAAATTTAACTGAGGGGAAGCGCATGTATGTTGTTGTGCTTGTGAGCTGTGACTGGCCCCAAATTTAACGACCTTCGATAACCATCACAATGCAACTGCTTGCTGG